>JACEEZ010003716.1:12500-15000 GCA_016584305.1 Chionoecetes opilio | reverse complement strand
GGGGAAGGGGAAAAAAGAGAAGACGAGATTATAAAAGGAGAAAGATGAGAATGTATAAAAACTAACTGATGGAGGAAGAGAAGGAGGTGAAGGGAAAAGTTAAGACACTGAGGTACAACATAACACTAGAGAATCATTGACAGAATCATTGACTTCAAACAACACAAAATAGGTTCAGTAAAGAAATGAAAGCAGGAATGGGTTACGAAAATGATATTGGGTAATAGAAAAAGAATAATAGAACAAATTAATACTTTACTGATACATAAAACGAAGAAGAAAAGAAGCCCACGAAATTAATGAAAGGAAAAAAGGGAAGAAAATTTTAATGGGGAATATTAAAAAAACACAAAAATCTATACTTTGATGATACATAAAAGAAAAAGTATCCCAGAAAAGAAAGAATTGGTAAAGAAAATGATAATAGGGAACAGAAAAAAAGAATACCTTAAAAATAAATACTTTGATGATAGGGCTACCTAGTGAAAATATGAAAAGAATCTCATGACAGCAAAATGTTGGAGTAATATTTTTTATGTTCATATAATGGATGAAAGAGACAGCCATTCACGACTCTGAGAAAGAAAAGTAAGGAAATACGATGTAGCGGCGAGAGAAAGAAAAGAAAATACGATGTAGCAGCGAGAGAAAGAAAAGAAAATACGATGTAGCAGCGAGAGAAAGAAAAGAAAATACGATGTAGCGGCGAGAGAAAGAAAAGAAAATACGATGTAGCAGCGAGAGAAAGAAAAGAAAATACGATGTAGCGGTGAGAGAAAGAAAAGTAAGGAAATACGATGTAGCGGTGAGAGAAAGAAAAGAAAATACGATGTAGCAGCGAGAGAAAGAAAAGAAAATACGATGTAGCGGTGAGAGAAAGAAAAGAAAATACGATGTAGCGGTGAAGGAAATAAAAGAAAAGAAAATACGATGTAGCGGCGAGAGAAAAAATAAAATAAAATACGATGTAGCGATGATAGAAATAAAAGAAAAGAAAATACGATGTAGCAGCGAGAGAAAGAAAAGAAAATACGATGTAGCGGTGATAGAAAGAAAAGAAAAGAAAATACGATGTAGCGGCGAGAGAAAAAATAAAATAAAATACGATGTAGCGGCGAGAGAAAAAAGAAAAGAAAATACGATGTAGCGATGATAGAAATAAAAGAAAAGAAAATGCGATGTAGCGGTGAGAGAAATAAAAGAAAGGAAAATACGATGTAGCAGCGAAGATAGAAATAAAAGAAAAGAAAATACGATGTAGCGGTGAGAGAAAGAAAAGAAAATACGATGTACAAGGAAATAAAAGAAAAAGAAAATACGATGTAGCAGCGAAAAAAAAAAAAATACGATAGGAAAAATAAAAGAAAAGAAAATACGATGTAGCAGCGAGAGAAGAAAAAAATACGATGTAGCGGGAGAAAAAAAGAAAAGAAAATACGATGTAGCGGCGAGAGAAAAAAAAAAATACGATGTAGCGGCGAGAGAAAAAAAAGAAAATACGATGTAGCGGGGAGAGAAAAGAAAAGAAAATACGATGTAGCGGTGAGAGAAATAAAAGAAAAATACGATGTAGCGGGGAGAAGAAAGAAAAAAAAAATACGATGTAGCGGGAGAAAAAAAGAAAAGAAAATACGATGTAGCGGCGAGAGAGAAAAAATAAAAGAAAATACGATGTAGCAGCGAGAGAGAAAAAGAAAAGAAAATACGATGTAGCGATGATAGAAATAAAAGAAAATACGATGTAGCGGTGAGAGAAAGAAAAGAAAATACGATGTAGCGGTGAGAGAAAGAAAAGAAAATACGATGTAGCGGTGAGAGAAAGAAAAGAAAATACGATGTAGCGGTGAGAGAAAGAAAAGAAAATACGATGTAGCGGTGAGAGAAAAAAGAAAAGAAAATACGATGTAGTGGAGAGAGAAAAAGAAGAAAATACGATGTAGTGGTGAGAGAAAAAAGAAAAGAAAATACGATGTAGTGGTGAGAGAAAAAAGAAAAGAAAATACGATGTAGTGGTGAGAGAAAAAAGAAAAGAAAATACGATGTAGTGGAGAGAGAAAAAGAAGAAAATACGATGTAGTGGTGAAAGAAAAAGAAGAAAATACGATGTAGCGGCGAGAGAAAAAGAAGAAAATACGATGTAGCGGCGAGAGAAAAAGAAGAAAATACGATGTAGCGGTGAGTGAAAAAGAAGAAAATACGATGTAGCGGCGAGAGAAAGAAAAGAAAATACGATGTAGCAGCGAAGATAGAAATAAAAGAAAAGAAAATACGATGTAGCGGCGAGAGAAAAAATAAAATAAAATACGATGTAGCGGTGAGAAAAATAAAATAAAATAAAATACGATGTAGCGTCGAGGAGGTGCTGCTGACTCAGGCCTCTCCGGTAAGATATGTGGAGTGTCTCGAGTGTCTGTGTATCATTACTAGCGGGGCGGGACAGGTGGTCGCTGAGGTGTAAACATTCGCCTTCCTCTCTCCCCTCTTTTCCTCTTCCTTCTCC
>JACEEZ010003716.1:5000-7500 GCA_016584305.1 Chionoecetes opilio | reverse complement strand
ATTTTCGTCTTCCAAACATTCTCATTGTCATTATAAGTAGCATCGTCATGATAATTACTTAGTTGTGTGTACGTGTATTAGTTAAAATGTGTACTCGTGATGTGCTAGGATGAACAGCAACAGGAAAACATACTAAACAGATGCCAAAGCACTTTCAAAATTTAAAGAGTACTGAATTTTTTATTTGCCCGCTATGCTCTCTCTCTCTCTCTCTCTCTCTCTCTCTCTCTCTCTCTCTCTCTCTCTCTCTCTCTCTCTCTCTCTCTCTCTCTCTCTCTCTCTCTCTCTCTCTCTCTCTCGTTATAGAGGTACTTGTGTGTGTTTGAGCCGTGTGCGTGTGTGTGTGTGTGTGTGTGTGTGTGTGTGTGTGTGTGTGTGTGTGTGTGTGTGTGTGTGTGTGTGTGTGTGTGTGTGTGTGTGTGTGTGTGTGTGTGTGGTGTGTGTGTTCATAGCCCTTGTTCTGCATCATTCATGTGCACCAAAGGAAGAAGGAAGAAGGAAAAAGAGGAAAGTAATATAGAGGAAACATCAAAAGAGCAACGGAGTCGAGGGGGCCTTCGTCAACACACACACACACACACACCACACACACACACACACACACACACACACACACACACACACACACACACACACACACACACACACACACACGCACACACATTGCCTTACTGGAGAGAAGAATTGATGAATGATAGATGAATAGAGGATAAAAACAGACTGAGGTTTCTTTAGTGTCTCTCTCTCTCTCTCTCTCCTCTCTCTCTCTCTCTCTCTCTCTCTCTCTCCTCTCTCTCTCTCTCTCTCTCTCTCTCTCTCTCTCTCTCTCTCCTCTCTCTCTCTCTTCTCTCTCTCCTCTCTCTCTCTCTCTCTCTCTCTCTCGCTATCTCTTCCCCCCTCATCAAGGAACTCAACAAAACTTTAGGCTTAGGATCTTGGAATCGTATTATGACGTCACGGTGTAAGCAAACGCCCCGCGCGCTGGGGAAAAAAAAGTTTTGATTGGCCGGTGTTGTCAGAAAGGGAGTTTTCTGGGGTATAGACAGGAGAATATATGATTTTTTATCCTAACACACACACACACCTCTCTCTCTCTCTCTCTCTCTCTCTCTCTCTCTCTCTCTCTCTCCTCTCTCCCCTCTCTCTCTCTCTCTCTCTCTCTCTCTCTCTCTCTCTCTCTCTCTCTCTCTCTCTCTTTCTCTTTCTTCTCTCTCTCTCTCTTCTCTCCTCTCTCTCTCTCTCTCTCTCTCTCTCTCTCTCTCTCTCTCTTTCTTTTCTTTCTCTCTCGTCTCTTCTCTCTCTCTCTCTCTCTCTCTCTCTCTTTCTCTCTCTTCTCCTCTCTCCTCTCTCTCTCTCTCCTCTCTCTCTCTCTCTTCTCTCTTCTTCTCTCATCTCTCTCTCTCTATTCTCTATTTCTCTTTATTTCTCTTTATTTCTCTCTCTCTCTCTCTCTCTCTCTCTCTCTCTCTCTCCTCTCTCTCTCTCCTCTCTCTCTCTCTCTCCTCTCTCTCTCTCTCTCTCTCTCTCTCTCCTCTCTTTTATCTGTCTTTTATTGTCAATTGGGTTTTTAAGGAAGAGACAGTCGACATATTTTGATGGAGATTGTAGTGTTAGTGGTGATGGTGGTCAGTCAGTCAATCAATCAAGTAATCATTCAATCAATATATAAATAGATCTCCTTTACTATAAAAAAAAACTTAATAAAATAAAAAAGTAATAAAATAGCTCACAGTCCTGGATGTTTGTATTTATGTCTAGCAATAGTTTTATTTTGTTTCGTTACTCGAGTTAATTTCGCTGTTACCTTTCACAGCATGTTTTCCTTCGCTGGGACACATTTTTTTATATTTGTTTTATATTGCATTGTATTTATGTTTATTATTGTTTTGTATTTATATGTATCTTATTTTTGTGGTCTTCGTCTGTCCTACACTTTATCAATGCAGGAAAGGAAGTGAGGGTAGGGCAGGGTAGAACAAGAAGAAACGGATTTAACCTGGAAAAGCGTGGATTTAAAAAAGGAAAAAGGGAGAAACTGGTTCACAAATAGGGTGGTGAATGATTGGAATGGACTCAGTCGTCAGGTGATCAGTGCGGAGTCAATAGGGATCTTTAAAAGGAGTCTGGATAAATTCATGGATAGGGAAGAGAGGTGGATGTAGGTAGTGTTAAGTTTTTTTTTTTTTTTACATCACAAAGGACTGGCCAAGGACACACAAAAAATGGGTAACACAAAGCCCGCTTAGTTGCCAGTCCCTATAAAGAAGACGGTAAAAGAATAAAAAATAAAAAAAAGAGGGGTAGGCCAATTTAGTTCGGGAGGTGTCTTGTTACTCCTCTCTTGAAAAGATTTAAGTCATAGGAAAGTGGAAAAATAGAAACAGAAAGAGAGTTCCAGAGTTTACCAGTGAAAGGATGAGAGTGTAAAGATACTGATTAACTCTTGCATTAGGAAGATGGACAGAATATGATGAATAGAATCATCAGCGTAGACTTAGAA
>JACEEZ010003714.1:0-34036 GCA_016584305.1 Chionoecetes opilio | reverse complement strand
CCCAAACGTAAGGCACGGACTCCTCGAAGAAAAGTAAGCACGCCACAACACAGGTAACACCTTAGGCAGGTGCTACTCGTAAGTTTCCCGAGTCGTCAGTACGTACTTGGTCACTAAGAATGACCAAGAGTACGTGTATGGTACGTAGTTGTGAGAGAGATAGAGAAGAATTAGTCTAATGAAGCCTTATTACCCACCTTCATTCACGGGTGAGTACTGCCCCCTGGTCCCAGTGAATAAGTATGTGACTAAGGTATTACTCCTGCTATAACAGTGTGCGTGTGTGTATGCCAAGTAACCTCCGAGGTGCGGGTGCCCACACTGCTGCAGCAGTTCGATATCCAGCCACTACACCCGCAGACCCCTACCTACATATCCTGGATCTACCTCGACGCACTGCATATACTCGCACTTGATACCTGTACTAAACATGAGAGGCAGACTTGGTGCTTGTATTGGCCTAGGGTCGTGAGTATGAGCCAAACATTAGGTACAGTACGCCTGTCCCTAATCCAGGCAGAGCCAGTCGTGCTGGCTCGCAATCGCATCACGCTGCGGCGTGATGCGCCGCAAAACACCGCTGACATGTTGGCCACCATGATGCCATCTCTTCTCCGCCTCCCTTGCTATTCCCTTTTCCTTTCCGGATATTTCTATTCATTATTTGTCAGTCACACTGAATACCACATGAATCTGAGTTATTCCTGATTAAAGCTGTTAAATCAACTTTCCTATTATACGCAGATTCCCCTAGAAATACAGGCCCCAAGTAGCTACACAGCCTATGTCATGTGGTGGTATCCATGTGAAGAAATAAGTCAAGCAGCCAGGATTATCAACCTTAGCCTACATTCGTTTAAATAATGTCGGCCAATCAAGCACCAACCTGCCTACACAATGACATACACGCAGTATACTTAATACCAAGGAGACACAAACACCCAAGGCTCCACCCATCCCTCCGGCAAAGTCACTTCTCAACAAGTCAGTTTTCATTATTTCTCCCTGTGCCTCACCTTCACGCATACTCAGTGGACAGTTTCTAGTCAATTTCCCCCGCCCATCAGTGACGCGGCGAGGCTACACTGCTGTCCACCGACATGAACACAGCTTTTCCTCACCTCATGGCAAGGGTTACAATCTACAGCACGAGGCACAGGATACAATTTTGCCCCCCCCCCCCCCCCCCCACCACACACACACACACACACACACACACACACAACACACACACACACACACACACACACACACACACACACACACACACACACACACACACAC
Source organism: Chionoecetes opilio (assembly GCA_016584305.1). Classification (NCBI taxonomy): domain Eukaryota; kingdom Metazoa; phylum Arthropoda; class Malacostraca; order Decapoda; family Majidae; genus Chionoecetes; species Chionoecetes opilio. Next base: position 32,752 of record JACEEZ010003714.1, on the reverse strand, counting down.
ACACACACACACACACACACACACACACACACACACACACACACACACACACACACACACACACACACACACCACACACACACACACAACACACACACACACACACAAACACACACACACACACACACACACACACACACACACACACACACACACCACACACACACACAACCACACACACACACACACACACACACACACACACACACACACACACACACACACACACACACACACAACACCAACACACACCCACACACACACACACACAACACACACACACACACACACACACACAAATGAAAGCTGAGAATCACGAACTGAAAAGACAGCACGGAGAAAATAAAAAGGAAAACTAATGAGGTTATAAATGAGTTGAAAGCTGAAAACATGAGTTAGAAGGAGGGCTGGGGAACCTTAACAGCAGAAATGCAGAATAATTTAGACATGATGAAGGGCAGCGCGGAGGATTTGAAAGAAATGAAGGGGCTGCACCGGGAACGGAAGAAGGAAAAAAAAGAAAAAGTGAATTTCAGGTATATCTTGGAAAATCATGTGAAGGAAAATTATTAAAGGTTATCAGAGAAAAGGAACATTGGATAGACACAGTTGACAAAAATAAATGTGTTGTGCTTTATGGGGTGAAAGAAGAACCCATTCGTCACATCCATCATCAAGTGAAGGAGAATAAAATGACACAAGAAATAATAGTTAGTCCAAGAGAATGCAGGAATAGATCAGGTAATTGAAGAAGTGAAAATTGGGTAAATTCAAAGAAGTGAGATCCATGAAGATTAAATTACAGTCACAATCAGCAGCAGAAAATATATTAGCAAGGTCATGGAAACTTGCGAAGGAGGGATTGAAGAATATATGGATTGGGAAGGATTTGAATGAAGAAGAAAGAGCACAAATGAGAGAAATAAGCAAGGAAGTTAAGGAAAAAAACGCGTTAAGAACGGTAGAGGAGAAGTAGTAGTTTGTTGGAGAGTCACAGTTCAAAGAGTGAGGAAATGGTACAGACATGACACCGAGGAGGTAGTATCAGTTTAAAGGAAGAACGAAAGGTATGGAAGGTGCCATAGACTAATGTGAATGGGTTAACATAATAATTCTAAGAAGTAATTGACCACCTACGTGTAAAGAAACCGGTGTCACGGGCCAGAAGTCACCCGGACGCATATTCCAGTCTTCTGGAAGAGTATGTGGTATAGATAATAGGGATATCAATAGCCAATCACGGTTGTCACAACTCGTGACGTCACATAAAGGGGTGGAACTAACGTGATCGCCGTGAACTTACACCCTTCAAATACCTCCCTTCACCCCTTCAATACCTCCCCTTTCACCCCTCATAACCTCATGCTTTGTTTCACCCCTTCAATACCTCCCCTCTCACCCCCTTAAACTTTCCCCTTCATACCTCCCTTCACCCCTTCAGGTATTGAAGGGGTGAAACAAAGCATGAGGTTATGAGGGGTGAAAAAAAGTTTAAGGGGTGAGAGGGGAGGTATTGAAGGGGTGAAACAAAGCATGAGGTTATGAGGGGTGAAAGGGGAGGTATGTATCTGTCACGAGTTGTGACAACCGTGATTGGCTGTTGATATCCCCATAGGTGTCTTGCACGTGACGTCACAGCCCTTGTTGTGGCTGCGACAGACGCGGCTTCAAGCCAAATGCCGCCCGTCGGAGCGAGCTGGAGGACCAACAAACTCCACTTGCCGCCCGTGTTTGCCAGCTTATGGTAATTTTCCCCTACAAAATATATGTTTATCAGTATAAAAGATATACTGTTATCTTCGGAAATGCTTGTTCTATAATATTATCAAATAAAAAACCGTAAAACACACTAAAGAAAGGCCATTATTAGACTCTCAAGAAATATGCATGAACTTGATATTCACCAACTCCAGCTCCCATTTAATATTTTGCTCGAAAACATTTTACATGGCCAATATCAATAGAAGCGGAATTTCATTAGCTTTCCATTGATATATTTTGTTTTCTGATAAATGAATTAGCAGCATGCATAAATTAGCGTTAACTAAATAAATAACATCATGAAATCGGGTAATTTTTCCCGATTGATGAGGTTATTTATTTAGTTAACGCTAATTTATGCATGCTGCTAATTCATTTATCAGAAAACGAAATGTATCAATGGAAAGCTAATGAAATTCCGCTTCTAATGTTATTGTCCATGTAAAATGTTTTCGAGCAAAATATTAAATGGGAGCTGGAGTTGATGAATATCAAGTTCATGCATATTTCTTGAGAGTCTCATAATGGCCTTTCTTTAGTGTGTTTTACGGTTTTTTATTTGATAATATTATAGAACAAGCATTTCCGAAGATAACAGTATATCTTTTATACTGATAAACATATATTTGTTGGGGGAAAATTACCATAAGCTGGCAAACACGGGCGGCAAGTAGAGTTTGTTGGTCCTCCAGCTCGCTCCGACGGGCGGCATTTGACTTGAAGCCGCTAGATCGTGACGTCAGTGCAAGACACCTATACCACATACTCTTCCAGAAAACGGGAATATGCCACCCGGACGCATATTCACTAAGTCTGGAAAAAGTTATTTTCCCGACTTCCAGGAAATAATATTAATTTCCTTACGGATCAATTCATTAATGCATGATTTACTTGTGTGTTTACAATGTAGGTGATGTCATTAGCTGGCAATACTTGGGATGCCTCAGCTCGGGCTGTGATTGGTTCTAATTTCTCCCCATAGACGAATTTTTCCATATTTCGTTAATATGCCGTCCAGGACCATAAGTTACCAAAACAGCAACGGTGCATGCGCGGCCAATTTAAACAAACTCTGGTAACTTTTGGCACGCACATTTTCTTATATTAAATACTTTTTACCACGGTCTTCTTTCCTTACTAAATGACACCAGGGAGTGCCTAGAAAGATTCAAGAACATAAGAACATAAGAAAATAAGGAAGCTACAAGAGGCCGTGAGACCTATACGAGGTAGTTCCTGTTACTTAACACTACCTACATCACCTTTCATCCCCATCCATGAATTTATCTAGCCTCCTTTTAAAGCTCTCTAATGACTCCGCAAATTGACAAAAGTAGCGACATAATGGTGATGGGTGACTTTAACTGCAAGGAAGTATGCAGGGAAGATTGGCATATAGAAGGTGGGGAGGAGTCATGGGGAAACATAATGTTGAACATGGTTATGGGAAACGTCATGACACAATGGATTCAGGAAAATACAAGATTTAGAGGAAATGAAGAACCATCAAAACTGGATTTACTATTAACCAAGCAACCGGATACAATCACCAAGTTAATGTATCAGTGCCCATTAGGAAGGAGTGACCACATTCTCATTGAGTTTGAAATAAATGAAGAAAGAGATGTAGACAGATCAGAATCCCATAGAATTGGAAGATACAACTTTTGGAAAGCTGACTTTGACAAGTTCCGAAATTTCTTTATGGAAGCAGACCAGAGTGACTTTGATAAGGCTATAGGTGCCCAGGAGAAGTGGGAGGAGTTTCTAAGAATATATAAGGAAGGAGTTGAGAGATCTGTGCCAAAGGTTGTGAGGAAAGTGAGTAACAAGAAGGAATGGTTTAACAGAAGATGCAAAGAAGCAAGAGTGTCAAGAGAAAAGGCTTGGAGGAGATGGAGAAGAAGGGGAGGGAACAACTTGTGGGAGAAATAGAAATTGTCAAGGAATGAATATAAAAGAATTCAAAAAGAAGAGAAGAGAAACTACGAGAAAAAAATGTAATGGACAAATGTAAGGATGAACCTAAGCTCTTCAACGGATAAATGGAAAGTTAAAAATTAAGGAAGGAATAAACATATTAAAAGCAGATGGATTTGTATACGACAATCCAGGTTCCCAGGCTGAAGTAATGAATGAATGTTTTCACTGTTTTTACCAGAGAGAGAGAGAGAGAGAGAGAGAGAGAATGATTTCGGTGAAGAGGAAGATAGACCTAGAGACACTGTGCTTGGTGAAATACAAGTGGACATGCAAGAAATAAGGAAATTGATGGAAAATCAAGATACCAGGAAGGCACTGAGTCCAGATGGAGTGTCAGGCTGGATAATTAAGGAATATAGTAAGGGATTGGCAGGACCGTAAAATACTTTATATTATTGTGAACTCGCTAGCATAAGGTAAAGTACCCCGAGATTGGAAGAAAGCAAATATAGTCCTAATTCATAAAGAAGGGAACAAGGGAAAGCCACTGCATTATAGGCCTGTATCACTAAGCAGTGTTGTTCCATAAAAATTGTGGGAATATTATGAAAAACAGATGGATGAAACACCTTGAAGATAAAGATACTATTACAGATCGACAATTTGGTTTAAGGAAAGGCAGGTCTTACACTACAAACCTACTAAGTTTCTACTCAAGAGTGATTGATGAAACACAAGAGAGAAACAGATGGGTCGATATCTACTGTATATAATTTTAAATGATATTGTTGTAAGATTAGATAGCTATGTGAGTTTATTTGCAAATTGCAGATGATGCCAAGTTGCTGAGAAAAGTGAAAAAAGAGGAAGATTGTGATCAGCTATAAACGAACCGTGATGAGATATCAGACTAGAGTCAGAGGTGGGAAATGGAGTTTAATGTTAATGCAGGTAAATGTAAAGTTATGGAATTTGGTACGAGTACAAGGAGACAAACAGGGAATTACCGAATGGGAAATGAGAATATTAGAAAAACAAAAGAAGAAAAAGACACGAGGGGGTAATTGTTACAGACAGCGTTTCACCAGAGACAAATAAATAAGATGACCGGAGAGGTAACCTCTTGAGGAATATAAGAGTGGCGTTTGTCAATTATTGAAAAAATATAGAGTGCAGCAACGAAGATGGCCCCAAGCTTAAAGTAATCGTCCAGACCATTTCATCATTCCTGATTTAATGCAATCAAATTATAGCCATTAACGAGTATATCAACAATATGCCGTCACTTTTTGCATCCAGTCAGCCGTTTTTAAATAATCCGCAATAAAAATCTGCAAATTCCCCGAGCTTCCCAAAACGACCCTCACGACAAGCAGACGATGTGCGCCACGGCTCGGTTGGACGTCAAACAAAAGGAAGCGCGTCTTGTATCAGAGGCACGTAACACAAGATGATAAATATAGTACTTTGAAGATTTTTGGGTGTTTATGATGGATTTTGTTTTTGCGATTATGCCACATGCATGAATCCTTTGTATGGGTGATAGCAAGAACAGTTGTGCCCTCTCTCCTCGCCCTATCTCTCCTACTCTACTCTCTGCATCCTACGATATATCTCTCTCTCTCTATATAAGACCTATATAAACATATCTCTCTTATCTCTATCTCTCTATCCTCCTCTACTCTCTCATTCTTTCTATATCTCTTTCCCCATTGTACCTTTCTCTTATGTGCTCATATATATCTCTCTTTTCGCCTACTTTTCTCCTCTACGCTTCACTCGTATCCTCCTCTCTCTATCTACTTCTACTTCTCTACGATCACGCTATCTCTTCTACTCTCATTCATTTTCATTTGCACTTCATCTCTCTATCCTCTTTACTATATATATCTACTCTCCCTCTAGCTCTACTAGCCATCGCTATATCTCGAGCTATTCTATCTCTCTCTAACTATACATCCTTCCTTCGCTACTCTCTCTCTCTCTCCTCTCTCCTCTATGTCTCTCTCTCTCTCTCTCCTCTCTCTTCTCTCTCTCCCTCTCCGTCCTTGCCTCTCGCTCTCTATATACTATCATGTCTCTCTATCTAGTCCTCTCTCTATCTCTCATCTCTTCTGTACCTCCTATTCTATCATCGATCGCTGTTACGCTACTCGCTCGCTATAATCATCTTCAACTCTCGCTCTCTCTCTCTCTATCTCTCTCATACTCTCTCTCTTCTGCCCCCTTCCTCTCTCTCTCTCTCTCTCTCTATCTCTCTTCTCTCTCTCTCTCTCTCTCTCTCCTCCTCCTCTCTCCTAAAAAAAAAATTACGCTCTCACTCGTGGAGGATGAAGAGGGAGAAGGAAGAGGAGGGAGAAGAAATAGCTACAAAAGAAAGAAAGGAGAAAAAGAGAGAGAGAGATGAGAGAGAGGAGAGAGAGAAGAGAGAGAGAGAGAGAGAAAGAGAGAGGACCGTAGAGAGAGAGAGAGAGAGAGAGAGGAGAGAGAGAGGAGAGGAGACGAGAGAGAGAGAAAAAAAAAAAAATTGGAGAGATGAGAGAGAGAGAAGGGAAAGGAACGGAAGGAGAGAGAGAGAGAGATGAGAGAGAGAGAGAGGAGAGAGAGAGAGAGGGAGAACGAGACGGAGAGGACGAGAGAGAGAGAAGATGGAGCAGAGAGGAGAAGAGAGAGAGGAGAGAGAGAGAGATGAGTGAGAGAGCAGAGAGAGAGAGAGAAGAGAAAGGAGAGAAAGGAGAGATGGAGAGAGAAGGGAGATGAGAGGAGAAAGGAAAGGAAAGGAGGAGAGAAAGAGAGAAGATGAGAAGAAGAGAGATGAGAGTGAGAGAGAGAGAGAGAGATATCGAGAGAGAGAGAGAGGAGACCGTGATCACAGGAGAGAGAGAGAGAGAGAGAAAAGGGAAAGGAAAGGAATGAGAGAGAGGGACTTACTCTTCTGAGCATCAATTTTAGAATGCGTTAGCCCCGTTGGCGGGAAGAAAAAAAATTCGCGCGCTTTTACAAAAAGTTTGTTTTTTACCGGAAATAAGGCCTGGAAATCAATTATTTTTGGTGGATTAGGTGTTTTGAATGTATGTTATTCAACATAACTAGGCAAAAAAAAAATGGGTCTGGACGATTACTTTAACATATTTATCATACAAGGAAGACTGTCGAGATTAAAATCTTCCAACCCTGGAGAAAAGAAGGGAAAAAATTATCTGATTAATGTGTTCAGGGTTTCCAAGGGACTGGAAAATGTTGATAGAATGGATATGTTTTTATGGGACGTAAGAGAGGAGAGAGGTCACGGGAAGAAGTTGAAAAGGACAAGATGCAAGAGATATATCAAGAAGTATAGCTTCCCATACAGATCTATTGAACTGTGGAATAACCTGGATAAGGAGGTGTAGTACATGCCAAGAATATTCACGACTTCAAAACCAAGCTGGATAATAGTAGTTTTGGAGACGGAACAGTACGAGCTTAGCTCTTTTTCCTGTAAATTACAACTAGATGAACACACACACACACGCAGCCTCCCCATTTACCCACTTGTGCCTCACACTTCTTATTCACTACGCCCAACAAACCAACATTTCAAGCCATGTTCCCCGGCACCCATTCCCCATAGCTTCTCTTCAATACAACCCACACACCCCTCCTATTGCAGCAGCAGCAGCAGCATTCACCACGCCCTCAGTATATACATAACACTTTAACCTACCTCGGTGCAGGCGGAGTCCGACATGTGGGGCGGCACACATCACCTTGAGGGCATAGCGCAGGCTGGTGTGAGCGTTAGCGTGGGCGTGAAAAGACCATGGGCTGCCTCCTTCCTGGTGGTGATAGGCGACGTGGCGGGCAATCAGTTGTCCTCCCGCATCTGTGACAGACAATTAAGGGTGACGTGACGCAACATTCCAGCACGTGGCACACCAACACGCGGCCTCGCAACACCCAGCCCCATGGTGTGTTCCGTTATGTGTGCATAGTGTGCTGCCATGACAACACCTTAACTTTATGTCTCGTAACATGAAACAATCCTCACATCAAGGAGTAAGAAGGCTGTCACTACATGGCTTTGGAGGAGTCCCCCAAGGGCGTGCTTAGGATCCAGAAACATTGGGGTCTTAGCCCAGACTAAAGATCTTTAGATTTTTACCGGATAATGTTCAACCAATTTATTTACGAGTATAATAAATAGATTTGAATATAAAATAATGATAAGATGTGAGACACTGTGCTCTTCCAAAAGGTTCTAGTCATTTGCTGAGGCTAACTTCCGGTACATGAAGTAAAAAATTTATAAAAACAATCTGATTTGGGTTCAACTTCGTTATTATTTTCATCTTCATCAGCAGTAAAATCCTAAGGGAAAAAAAGAGCTTGGTGATGAAGCAGTCATATAGATTGTATATTGCTCAATTGCTTTGTTAAATACTGAAATGTAACCAACCTGGTCTTCTGCTCTATGGGTGACAAATTAAGGGAAACTTTTGAACGTGGACAAAAACTGTGTTGTAACTACTATGTCTTGTCCATTTGATATTCTCTTCTTCACCTCTCCAAAAGCTCCTTTGGTATCTCATCTGTCTGTTGCACTCCTCATCTCCTCTGTTCTCTTCGCCTCTTTCTGCTCATAAAATGGAGGCCATCAGCATATGCCAAGCAACCATCTAACAAATATCCAATTTCTACTATAATTTGTGTGGCCTCAGTCAGAAGCTATTTCTCTATTTTTGTAAAAAAGTTAAAAAAAAAAAAAAATAAAGACTATCTGAGGATCTTGGTACTTATAAAAACATTCCGGTGCTACATGCGCCAAGGCCCAGGCCGTAACTAAGCCAAATCTGCGTGTAAAACTGAATTCTATTCACATGAACATGTCTTTATATTATCTACAATATCTTGCAATTAATGTCTACCATACTTCTCTTTGCAAATTTGCGCGGAAAATAGTTATTACTGCTTTGTCCCGGGTTTTGAGGATTAATTAAAAATATGGGGATGAGAGGCCTCTGTCCCCAACGTGCCAACTACTTCATTCATAATCTCCCTTCATCCATTTCCTTCCTTCCATCCCCTCTGTTCTCCATTCTCTTTACTCTTTCCTTCTTTACTCCTCCCTTTCTCCTGGAATGAGTGAATGAGGAAGGGAATGAAGTAGGAGGTGAGGAAGGAATGAAGTGATAAAGGGATAGAAAGGCGAGTAAATGCAGGGAAAAAGTAGGAAATTTTAAAAAGGAAGACAAGGAAAAAGGAATGATTAAATGGAGAAAACAAGGATTTGAATAGGCCAAAGAAAGAAATGGAATGAGGACAAGCAAATACGGTGAAAAATCGAATATACAACCAACTATAAGTGAACTCAAGGAAATTGAAACTAGAAAAATATAGAAAAGAGGGAGAAAATAGGAATATTCTTCAATAAAGTATGTTTACACTTGTTTCGGTGACGCTGCGCGGTGAGCGTCAACAGATAATATCAATAGGTATATGAGGGTAATATGATTACCATGATCTTATAAGTATAATAGTCTTACATGTCTTCAGATGATAATGGACTTGGTTTTTATAGTGTTGTGTGCAAGCAAGGACCTGTAGGGCAAGGCGGCGACCTTTGTTTCAGGCCAGGTCGCTCTCAACTACCATCCCTTTTGACGATCCACAGTGCCCGCGGCTTTCTGTCACTTCTTCCACAATAATACAAATCAGAAATGAAAAAACACAGTCAACTGAGATTGGTGCACGAGGTGGTGGTGTTGGTGGTGGGGGTGGCGCTCACCATCGTGGCTTGAGTGGGTCTGGGGATCGAGGGCGGACAGCTGCGCCAGGCGATGCGGGCGTGGCGGGACCACCGACTATTATAAAATGGAACGCGGAATCTGGGCTAGCTGTGGCCGAGATACTGAAGGCACCAGGCGCCATTTGTCATAACCAAAAACATATACAGGGGCCGCCAGGCAGTGGCTGGGCGTTGGTAGCTAGCATCGGATAGCCTATAATTACCACCTACGACTATCTAGTAACAACCTACTACTAATTACTAATATTACACCTACTACTACTATTACACCTACAACTTACTATTAACACCTACTACTACTACTACTAACTTCCAACTTGCATCGTCGAACCTTCCAAGTAAATTATTTAACGGTGATACACAGACAACAGGACTGTGTTGCGAGGCCCGTACACAGGTTGTAGTGACAGGGTCTTGCGAGGCACGTACAGGTGTGTAGTGGACAGGTGTGTTGCGCGGCCGTACAGCGGGTGTAGTGACAGGTAACCGTCTTGCGAGGCTACAGGTGTATAGTGACAGGTGTGTTGCGAGGCAGGAAAGCGTGTGTGTGACAGGGTGTTTGAGGCAGTACAGGTGTGTAGTGACAGTGTCTTGCGAGGCCGATACATGTTTGTGTAGTGACAGGTCTGACAGAGGCCGTACAGGTGTGATAGTGAAGGTGTGGTGTATGTGTAAAGCGACGAGGCTTAAGGTATGTGCAGTTGTAGCCACGAGTGGTGTGTGTGTCTGACATATGTGAGCGAACGGCAGTTCCGTCACTTATACCCCCCCCCCCCCGGGACCGCCCAGCCCCGTACCGCCGCGGACACGGGTACGGGCCGCGAGCCACAGTGGTCCATAGAAGCTACTTCGGGGATCTACAGAAGTTAAAATAATCAAAAAACCTGGGCCTAACACAAAGACCTTCTTAAATTAGGTTATATTGAATTGAAAGTAGTTAGTTTCGTACACTGATTTTGAGTCATTTTCGTACATACCTGGTCGTCGTTCGTAACTCTAGTAGTCAAAGTTCACTATGAGCTGAGTGTACGAAACGACTAGGTTTATATAGATACGAAACAAACTTTGGTAAATAATGACGAGAAGTTTTGCGGTAGTTTTAAGAGACTATCAATATTTTTTCTTCTTGGCCCACAATTAGGTGCTTGTTTCAATGGAGATATTTTATTTTGCGCAACCCCCCCCCAAAAAAAAAAAAAATAATAATAATATTTAATGAAAAACCAAACTAACCTTATAGGTTTAATGAAACCTAAACCTAGCTAACCTTAAAGGTTTTAATGAACCTACCTAACCTTTAGGTTTTAATGAAACCTAACTAACCTAAAGGTTTTTTAATGAAACCTAACCTAACCTTATAGGTTTGTATGAAACCTAACCAACTTTAACACACAAGGATATACTTTGTTGTGTCTTTTTTTCTTCGCAAAATAAGCTATCTTCGTTTAGAACAACACCGCTTATTAGGAAGCGCTATGGATATTATGTATCCATAACCGCACTCAGGTGCTGCTTCCGTCCCCACTAATTGTTAACAAGTATAAAAAAATATACTTATATCTATATCTATTATATAAAAAAAAAGTATACCATATCCACCTTTTATTTTTTTTAAATAGTATTTGGATGACTGGAGTGGGTAGATGGATAAGAGGCGATGGGCGGGGGGGGAGGTGTGTCGGGTGGGGTGTGTGTGTGGTTTGTGTTTGGTGTGGTGTGTGTTTGGGTGTCTGGGTTGTGTGGGTGTGGGGTGGGGTGTGGGTTGGGTGTGTGGGTGGGTGGTGGGGGGTGTGTGTTGTCGTGGGTGTGTGTGTGGTGGGTGCGTTGTGTGTAGGTGTGGGTTACTAAAAGGTGGAAGATTGCCACCCAGGTACTGATCTGTTGTACAGCGACATAGCTGCACAGCTTGCAGACGAGGCGATAACACAGCCAGACAGCAACGCGAGCCGCAGATAAGAAACAAGGCTTTGTTTGGGACGGCAAAGATGGCGGACAGTTTGAACCAAGTGCTGAGAAAAGGGCTTCCGCGCTCCATTGTTATATAGATCAGTGGGCGGACGCGGGCCACACCCCCTGCTGGGGAAGGTGCGGGGGCGCCTGGTCGCCTCGTCGTTGGCTGACTCCCCGAGAGGACACCCCTTGGGGAGTGGGTTTCCCCGCCGATGATAGCTGGCGGTGGAAGTGGCTGCCCCTGGGTGGGCAGCAAGGAAACGGCTGGCCTTGCCGCAGAGCAGATCCAGCGGGCAGAACAAGAGCACGACATGTTGTTGCTCTGGTTTGTGGTGGTCTGTGTGTTGTGGTGGTGGTTGCGTCTGTGGCCCTGGGGCAGGTTTACCTGGCCCGGACACCCGCCAGGGCCCCCCGCCCCCGGCAAGATGTGGTACCCATTAGTACTGAAGGAACCAGACCGTCGCTTGTCTCGGAGGCACAGCACTGTGGGGGTTGGGCCCCCTTTTTTGCCACTGCGCGACGCGGGTTCGGTGTGGGGTTCCGAATTTTACCTGGCTTTCGAGGGCGGGGCGTCATATGTTCGCTTCGACGGCCAGGGACAGAAGGCACTGGCCTTCCCCGCCCCAGGCGGGGCACTACGGCTATTTTCCACAGAAATGAAAAAAATTGACCGACAGGAAACGAAGGGGCCCAAACAAGAGGGCGGCGAAGCCTCATCGTGCCCGCAAATACGGGAGCGACTGGCGGGGCCGGGGGGAATTTTCCCCCACTACTGGCGGGCCACACCCGCCAGGTCCGCAGGCCCCTAAACGCCGCGGCTGCATATAAGGGTGCAAGACCAGCGCGAGAAGGTCAGACCCCCGTAAAGGGAAAAAGTTGCCGCGTGGCGGACACGGAGGCCGTCGGGAGTGATCGCCTTCACAACATATTAAATAGTTCATCACATTATCCTATTTTCTTTTATCAAATTTTTTATTATAATTTATTATTTTTTTATATTTTATAGTATTTGTAATCAAATAAAATTTTGCATAAATATCCGTTCAGGTATTTTTAATTGGGGGAAAAAAGGGAAAAGGGGGGGAAGGGGACGAGAGAGGGGGGAGAGAAATGAGAGAGAAAGAGGAGGGAGGAAGAGAGAGGGGGAGAGGAGGAGAGAGAGGAGAGAGAGGGGGAGAAAAAAAAAAAAAAGGGGGAAAAGGGGGAAAAAAAAAAAAATTTTCCTAAACTTTTTTTCCCAAAAAAACCAAAATGTCCTATAATATTATCTAAAAGAAAAATATAAGTCCTAAATAAATGTTTCTTTAAAAAAAAATCAGTCAAAAAAGACATGGACAGTATAACTAAAGGTATTTGAAAAAAAAAAAAAAAAAAAAAAAAAAAAAAAAAAAAAAAATTTTTAAATTATATACTTTGAATTAAAATTTAAAAAAACATTTAAAGTCAAAACTTAGAATTTAAAACACCCCAAAAGTCAATTGGTTAGATGCCACAGCAAAAAGCCAAGTTTAACCTATAAAACTTACATAATTTTTTGGGGGCCTCAACTTTTTCCCTTTTTAAAAAAAGTTTGGGGTATTTAGATCCCTTTATAAAAATTTAAGCCGAACCCGGCCCAAAAACCCCGGGTCCCCATCACCTTAACCCCAATTGGGGCAACTAAAGTTATCAAAGTTGTAAATATTTTGGTTTAGAAAATTTAAAAAACCCCCTTGTTTTACAACCCCCCCCCCCACCCCCCCGCCCCGCCCCCGCTGCCTGGCGCCGGGGCCCCCCAAGCCCCCCCCCCAGTTATTTTTAAATCAACCCGTTAATAAAAAAACGCAAAAAAAAACATCGGGGTCAGGGCCCGCCCCGGAAAAATCATTTTCAGCGGCCTCAAGAATTTTTGGTTCTGGGCCAAAGAAACCCAAGATAATATGTGTAGTGGCGGGGAAACCCGAAAAAAAAATTCACACAACACCAAAACCACGATGGTCAAGGGGGATAAAGAGCGTTGGGCCATTTTTGTGGTTAGCCCGGTTTGAAACCTTTACTGCTCCCGGGGGTTTTTTTACTGAAAAAAAAGGGCGGGGGTTTTCTGTCCCTCTTGGCTAGGGGTAGTGGGGGGTGAGGACTGAGGAACCCGCATTACCAAAAATATCAGTAATAATGCTCCGAAACCCCGCCCGGGGGGGTTTTAAACTGGCGATCACGGTCCGACCGCGTTTTGGGCAAGACCCTGGGGAATAACATACAACCCGGGGTGAGCGTTTGGGTTTTTTAAAATTTTCAGATGGGAAAAATTAAAAAAAACATTTACCCTTTAATTTAGAGAAACCCGGCCCCGCATTCCCCTTTCCCCCCTGCTTGGAGATACGAGTACAAAGGGTTTAAATGTGGTTTATTTCTGTACTCTTGCAGGGCATTTAGATGACAGGCAGTCAAAATGCCCCTACTTCGATTTTAAGATTTCCCCCGAGATGCTAGATCCCCTTTGTTTTACAGGATCAAAAGTAAGAACTTAGTCAGAGGGTTTTTAGGGGGGGAAATTTAAATTTAAATCCCTATATATATATAAAATTTTATATAAAATAATATCTTATATATATATTTTTATATATAATAATAAAAATATAAAATAATATATATAATATATATATAATATATAAATATTTTTTTTACAACTAAAACTACCCCACAGCAAAAAAAGAACCCCAAAAACAAAAAACATCCACTAAAACCCCGCCCTTTAAAAATTTCCCTGCATAGCCTACGATAAACCCAACCCTCTGGTAAACTGGCCCGGGGAATAGATATAAGGGGGATGGATTTGATTATAAGAAAACCCGTGGCCAGTGGCCTACCCTGAAAAAACATTTGGGGGGGGGTTTTAGCCCCGGGGTGGGATGGGCCGACGCAGCCCAGACCACCAGCTGGGGGGTCGGGGGGTAATTTTTAAAATTAATCAGTTCCAGGGAATTTTTAGGGCCCCAAAAAAAAGAAAAAAAGTGGAATAAGCTTTAATTACAGGGCACAAAATTAAAAGGGGTTTAAACCCAAATTTAAATAAATTTGGGTAAAAATTTTAAGAAAAATTTTTTTCTTTATACAAAATAATAAAATTGCCCTTTTTCTCCCCTCCACTAACAAAACCCCAAAGGAATTTAAAAAATATGTTTTTTGGGGTTTTTTTTCAGTAAATTTTTTCTTGATAATGAAAAAAATATATAATATAAATTACAATATATTCAAGGTATTTTCCCCATTTCCCAAAAAAAAGGGAGGTACAGGGGGTATGTAGTTAAAAAAGAAAAAGTACATGATTCCCTGGGTAAAGTAAACCCAAAAAACCGGGTTTAACCTGCCCCCCACGCCTTTCCCTTGGGAAAACCCCGGGCCCTTTAAACCGGCCCTACCACTGTGTTAACCTGCCCTTCCCTCCGTGTTAAAACCCCGCCTCCCACTGCCTTTTCCCCGGTTCCCCCTGCCTTAAAACCCGCCTCCCATCCTGGTTAAAAAAGCCCCCCGCTGTGTTACCCTGCCACCCCCTGCCTTAAACCCGCCTCCCACCTTTTGGTTAAAATTTCCTCCCCTCCTGTGTTTACCTGCCCCCCCAAATGCCTTTCCCGGCTCCCCCTGCCTTTAAAATGCCTCCCCGTCCTGTGTTAACCTGCCTACCCTCCTTTTTTACCCGGGCCCCCAGCCCCCAACCTGCCTTTTCCCCTCCCCGTTTTTCCTGCCTCCCCTGCCTTTTCCCCGGGTTCCCCAATGCCCTTTTCCCGCCCTTTTCCAAATGTGGAACAAGGGCCCCCCGTCCTGTGTTGCCCTGGCCCCCCCCCTTTTCCCCCTTTAAAAATGCCTACCACTGTGTTAACAAGCCTCCCTCCTGTTACCCCGCCTCCCCCTGCCTTACCCTGGCTCCCAATGCCTTTACCTGCCTCCCATCCTGTGTTAACCTTTCCTCCCGTCCTGTGTTACCCTGGCCCCACGCCTTTCCCTGGTTCCCACTGCCTTTAAACCCCCTCCCGTCCGGGGTTAAAAAAGCCCCCCTTTCCCGTGTTCCCCCGCCCCCCCAAATGCCCTTTTAAACCCGCCTCCCCCGGTTTTAAACCCGCCTCCCGTCCCGTGTTACCCTGCCTCCCACTGCCTTACCCTGGCTCCCACTGCCTTACCTGCCTACCACTGGTGTTAAACATGCCTCCCGTCCCCGTAGAATATACTTAGTAATTTCAAGGTTTGTTAGCAAACATATTTCAACATTAAATGAAACATCAAAACCAATTTTCTATAAAAGTGTGAAAAATAAGGTTTTGCTCTGGCATGGAAAATTGGATAAATATTCCTTTTTATTGTTTTTGGGTAGCAGGCTACTAGCAGCAATTTTGGGGGGGCTGAGTCCTTGGACTTGGGGGGGCTAAGTCCCCCTAGCCCCACCCACGGTGACGCCACTGCCTGTGGCCTCGAGCCTGTGTCCTCGTCGCTGGCACACACGTGGTCGTGACCTGCGTGACCTGCAACAGAATGAGGACGAGGCAGGTCGCCCTGCCTCTACCGGCTGCTCCAAGATGGCGGCTGGTGGCGGTTGCCACTTAGGCCCATCTTAAACATATTTTCTATACCATTTTTCTTATTATGCATGCCTGATTTCCTATCAGCCACCACGTGCATTTACTTTGGGCGTTTCTGCTAGCGCACCCCGTACTGCGTGGGGAGGGCAACTATGAGCCTAAAAACCCAAAACCCGAGGCAGGGCGACCTGCCTCGTCCTCATTCTGTTGCAGGTCACGGCCACGACTACAACTCCCCCAGCGAGGACGTCTTCTGGACCTCTTGCACACTCCTTCCAGTTCCCCGCGTTTCTGGTGCTTGATTCTGCTAGCAGACGCAGGTCGAGCCATACCGCGAGGAGAAGGAGGGTTTGGTTGAGGCAGACACGAGCTGGGAGCGAGTCGCGAGTCGCTAGACAGCGACCACGTGTGTGCCGCGACGAGGACACAGGCTCGAGGCCACAGGTTCTTATAATCATAATCCATAACCCCTTATATCTATTCCCCAGCCAGATACCAGACAGTAGGTTATCGTAGGCGTATGCAGGGAAGATATTTAGGGCGTGATTGAGTGGATGAATTTGTGTTGGGGGTGCTATTATTAAATAGATTAGTTGTAAATAAATATTATATATATATATATATATATATATATATATATATTATATATATATATATATATATATATATATATATATATATATATATATATATATATATATATGGATTCAGATTAATTCCACCCTGAAAAACATCTAGACTAAGTTCGTACTTTTGATACATGTATACATAAGCGGATCTAGCATCTCGTAGGACGATCTTCAAATCGAAGTAGAGGTCATGTGTGACTGCCTGTCATCTAAATGTCTGCAAGAGTACAGCAATCACATTTCAATCCTGATACTCGTATCTCCAAGCAGGCGGAAGGAATGCAGAGCAAGGTCTCTCATTGAAGGTAAATGTATTTTTAATTTTCATCTGAAGAATGTGAAAAGCCACGCTCACACCGTGTGTATGTTATTCACCCATGGTCTTGTCCACGCGAGTCGGACTCGTGATCGCCAGTTTCACCCTCCCGGAGCGAGGTCGGAGCATTATTACTGATAGTTTGGTAATGCTGGTTCCTCAGTCCTCACCCCCCACTATGCCCTAGCTCAAGAGGGACAGTAACCGCCCGATTTTTTCAGTGAAAAATCCCCGGGAGCAGTGAGGATTCGAACCGGCTAACCACAGAATGGCGCGCCAACGCTATCGACTTCGACAAAATGAAACACCCTAATGCACATGCATTTCTCTTCTTGTATTACGTTTCTTCGTCTTTGTGTGGATCAAGGATCAGTCGATTGGTCGACTAAGGATCAAGCTATCTGCTATCCCATACCAGTGCGCGGCTCCACCCTTCCCCCCTCCATCCCATTCCATGGCTATTGGAGAGAAACTGAAACTCGAGGAAATGCCAGTGGTCGCTGGCAGTTTTAACTCAAAGGTTGGTCTACTGTGTTTTCCCTCCGCGACTAATATTTTTCATAAATCAATTTCGCGATAAATATTGATGCACCGCATCTGAATACTAAAAAAGAACGTTCTTCTGTTGTTCTAGTAAGTGTATGCATGACATGCATTACGATTGAACGTTCTAAGATAGCAATTTAATGCAAATTACTCGCCTCGAGTAGCAAAGCTTAATATATTTTTACATGTATATTGTGGCATGTAAAATTTGGGCGATGTTCACACTGTTTTCTAAGACTACTGCTGCGTCTGGCAAACGCTTGTCAAAATACAATAAGCAATGCCTTGGAAAAAACGAAGAATAAAGAATGCCAAAATCGGCTTGTGCTGCGGACAATGTAGGTTATAATTGTGGAGGCGACACGCCGCGGCGGGGAGTGGTGGGCGGGGAGATTGTGGCGGGAGATTGAATCAAAACATTGCTATTTCACGCGTCGACTCATTGCACTTCCAGGCTTTCTATCTGATTGATACACAATAAAACAGGAACATATGACTGCCTAGGTATAGATAACTTTAAACATACGTTATTGACTGTATAATATCATAGAGTAACATTTACCTCGCCTCCTCAACTATAACCTACTTGGTTATTTGGTTAAATACATGTTTTACAGAATCAGGCTTCTATACAATATACATATAGAAGAAAATCGTTCTTAAAATTATACTTTTGTGTTTTAAGTGCAGTGGAATAAGCCCATATTTTTCTTTCAAGTTGACCAACTTTTCACCAAATTGTGAGTTAAAACTGCCAGCGACCACTGGCATTTCGGAGTTGCAGTTCTCTCTAATTGATACCCCCAGCGACTCACCGGCCAGCGCTGCGTGAAGGGGAAGGCCAGGTCCAGCACCCCTTGGTCGCTGGCCACCAGACTCACGTTGGCCACGACGCGGGTCACCAGCAGACCCAGGGGACACGCCCCCGCCTCCCCAGCCCGGCTCTTCGGCCTTCTCGCCACAACAGGGCCGGTGCGGGGGGCGTGGGTGACGCACACTCTGGGGGTACAAGTCTACTCTTAATTACAATGTCAAGAGGAGAAAAACATTTGTACAAAAAATATTGCACACACCCACATCCAAAACACGAATAAAAAAAAAAGATTCTTAGGAAACTAATCTACTACTATATAAACAAATAAGTAAATATTATATACATAATATATATATATATATATACTATATATAATATATATTATATATATATATATATACGAACGCATAATATATATTATAACATATATATATATATATATATATATATATATATATATTGCGTTCGTGTGTGTAAGGAAAAAAACCCATTCAAGTAAACCAAGCGTGTCACCAGAATGCAGTGCTCTGGCTCGCAGCAAGCAATAAAAGTCTCATCAACATTTTAACACACTAAAATTCCCTTCCAGAAATCCCTTCAAGTGCGCAGCTTCACCCCTCCCAGGCGTGCGAACCATCTACACGCACGCACACATGCATGCAAACGCGCGCACACACACATACACAAACGCGCACACACACACACACACACACACAAACACACACACACACACACACACACACACACACACAGAAGGGTACCCCGTAGTGTAGAGGTAGCACGCTCGGTTCCCAACCGAGAAGTCCCGGGTTCGATCCCCGAGCGGAGCGGAAACAGATGGGCTGTTTCCTTAAAACCCGAGCCCCTGTCCACCCAGCAGTGAATGGGTACCGGGTGTTAGCCGGGGGTTGTGACCCACCTCCCGGGGTGATGGCTTCGGCCAACATTAAGGATGAATGTTAAGAATGTTGATATGGAGATGGGGCCATACGAGCGTTGCTCAGGCCCTGTAAAATACAACTAGATGAATACACACACACACGCACACACACACATGTATACTAAGGGTAGGTCGTGGTGAAGTGGTCGTATTAGTGTAACATGACACCAAAGTTTCCTGCCAGGGATTCCGTGCTCTGTCAAGTGTTAAGGTTCCCAACCCTCGGTGCACGGACCACCTGGACACAGTAGGCTACACCTCCGTCCTACAAGTTAGTTATGGCAACGTGCACATAATCCTTCTCGGATTGGTGACAGGGGACAGGGGGAGAAGTAAAAATACTAAATACTAGATACATTTTACGAATGTATTTAAATACTAAATACTAAATACATCAATTGTATTTAAATACATTTGTAAATACATTTTAAATATACACAAATTTTAACATTTCCGAAAAAAATGGATTTCCTTAGGATTTCCTTAGATTTTGAGTTTCCTTAAAAATTTCCTTCTCAGGCCTAAATTTCCTAAAATAAGAAAATTTCCTTGCAAGCGGAAACACTGGTTCATTGTAACATCAGGATTGCCAGATAGTTGGGCGGGTTTATGGCCAAATTAACTGATAAAAAAGTATTTACATTTTTATACTATGAGTATTTAAATACAATGTATTTAAATACTCATAAAAGTATTTAAATACTGTATTTAAATACATGACAACCAATGTATTTATAAATACATTTCTAAATACACAAATGTATTTAAATACTGCCCAGCTCTGGCCACATGACTGTATATTGGCTTCACGAAAACTGTTCTCGTCCGTGATGAACTAAAGACGATATGACAACAAAGGCGATATTCATTTGTTGCACGCTGAGGAAAGCTCATTTCAATACAATATACAGGATAAAAAAATATAGTAATAACAACAGCGGCAACAACAATGATAATTATCATCATCATCATCACAATAATAACAATAATAATAAGAAGAAGAAGAATGATAATGTAATGATAAGTGATGATGATGATGATAATGATAATAATAATAATATTAATAATAATTATAATAATAATAATAATGATAAGAAGAAGAATGATAACGTGATGATAAGTGATGATGATGATGATGATGATGATGATAATAATAATAATAATAATAATAATAATAACAATAATAATAATAATAATAATAATAATAATTTCAATATTTTTTCATACGATTGTTACAGCACACCTAAACTTTATAAAAAAAAAAAAAAAAAAACAAAAAAAAAAAAAAGTGGAAGGTTAAGCTCCATGCTCACGACACCGCCCACTGGCCTTCCCCCGCAGCCAGTGATATATATATATATATATATCCAATCTTATATAATCTTAATATATTCTCTCCAATAGGTCTTGGTGTTTTTATCCCTCTGGGGCATCACTGAGGGCTATGATGGAGGCCCGTGGTGGCGCAGGCAGGATTTTTACAGTGGCACCTGTTGAGGCTCACGCCGCCCCCCGGTGTCCTCCGATGCACTCGCCGTCGAGTGGAAGGTCGGGTTGAAGGTAATCATTTGGGTTGATTTCGGCCACTAGACGATGGATGAAAGATCTGCACCCGGCGGGACTCGAACTTGAGACGCTGAGCTCACCACTTCCAGACGCTAACCACTCGGCAACCACTCGGCAACCACTCAACTGAATGCTGAGGAAGCATGCACTGCTCAGCCTCTCAGGGCCTTGTAAGTCGGCCGTCCACTGTGGCAAGTCAATTATTTCTGTTCAATAATAAAATTTCACATCACTTACATCACCATTGTAAATGCTTCGTTACTTGTGCATTTTCAATGTGTTATGCCCCATGGTCTTGATCACGCGCTACGCCAGCTATCATCCTACCGCTATGGAGCTTCGGCCTAATAGAACCTATCTTTGGGTAAGACTGGGACCTTACCACTGAGCTCTATATGAACGTTATTATAGAGTTCAGTGGACCTTACACACCCAATCCCCTATTGGGAGGAGTGGAGGACATAAAATGCTCGCTCTTAGTCAATGAAATGATCTTACTTTCTCTATTCTCATTTTCAAATCAAATCTGGCTGTTGTGTATACGTGCGTCATATCACTTGCTCTCGTGCCCACGGTCTTGAATCCTTAGCATTTTCTACCATCTGGCTTCGACTTCAATGTCACTATCTCACTAAATTCATCTGTATTCTGTACTGTATATCTATCACCTATGTCTGAGCATAGAACCTAGAACCTAAGGTTCTTCGACTATTTAACTTCCAAAGTGAAGCAAATCTTGTCTCGTTTTCCTTTCGCTGAAGTCTCCATTCTTGGCGATATCAATGTTCACTACCACCTTTGGTTATCATCCTCTTTCACTGACCAACCTGGTGAACAATCCTTCAACTTTGTTATCCCTTATGCCCTAGACCTAGAGCAACTGGTGCAACACCCTGCCCGTATTCCTGACCGCATTGGAGATAAACCCAACAATTAATATAATTAATCTGACCTATCCTAATTCCTAACCCTTCAGCATATTCTGTTAAAACATTTTCTCCGTTGGGCGATCAACAAGATCACAATAAGATCACAATCTTATTTCCACAACAAGTCTTATCACTCCTGTGCCGGCTTGGGACCCACCTAAGCAAAGATACCTAAGGTGGTAATGTACNGAAACCCCCCGCCTCCCGGGCCAGGGCCGGGGTGGGGGGGCCCGGTCCGCCCCCTTTGGCGTCCAAATCACGTTCAAGGAGCGGCCCAAAAAAGGGGCCACCCCCCCCCCCCACCCGGGGTTTGGGTTCTGAAACACCTCCAAAGGTAAATTTTAAATATTTAAATTTAAAAATTAAAAAAAATTTTTAAAAAATAATTCACAAAAAAATAAAAAAATAAAAAAAATATAAAAATTCTTGGGGAAAAAAACATCAAAAAACCCAAAATGTAAAATTTTAAAAATAAATTATATTTTTTTTTTTTTTTTTGGTTTTTAAAAAAAAAAAAAAAAATTTAAAAAAAAAAATAAAAAAAAAAACACACAAAAAATTCCCCTTTCCAAAATCCCTTCAAGTGCGCATTTTTCCCCCCTCCCAGGCGTCGAACCATCTACCCGCACGCACACATGCATCAAACGCGCGCACACACCATACACAAACGCGCAACACACACACCCCCAAACACAAAAACCACACACAAAAAACCACAACACCACACACACACACACAAAAGGGTACCCGTAGTGTGAGGTACACGTCGGCCCCCAACCGAGAACCCCGGGTTTTCGATCCCCGAGCGGAGGGGAAAACAGATGGGCTTTTTCCTTAAAACCCGACCCCGTCCACCCACATGAAGGGGTCCGGGTTTTTACCGGGGGTTGTGACCCACCCCCCGGGTGATGGTTTGGGGCCAAAATTAAAGGGATGAATGTTAAGAATGTTGATATGGAGAGGGGGCCATCACTTTGCTCAGGCCCCCTGTAAAAACAATAGATAAATACACCCACACGCACACACACACAGTATACAAGGGTAGGCGGGGTGAAGTGGTCGTATTTGTAAATGACCCCAAAAGTTTCCTCCGGGGATTCCGGTCTGTAAGTGTAAGTTCCCCAACCCCGGTGAACGGACCACCGGACCAGTACACACCTCCGTCCTAAATTTTTTATGGAAAACGTGCACATAACCCTTCCGGTTTGGGTGACAGGGGACAGGGGGAGAAGTAAAAATACTAAATCTAGTACTTTTTCGAATGTTTTAAATACTAAATCTAAATACACAATTGTATTTAAAAATACATTTGTAAATACTTTTTAAAAATATACACAAATTTTTTAACATTTCCGAAAAAAATGGTTTCCCTTGGGATTTCCTTAGTTTTTTGGGGTTCCTTAAAATTTCCCTTTCCAGCCAAAATTTCCTAAAATAAAAAAAATTTCCTTGCAAGCGGAAACATGGTTCTTTTTTAACATCGGATTGCCAGATTTTGGGGGGGTTTTGGCCAAAAAACTGTAAAAAAGTATTTACATTTTTATATATGATTTTTAAATACAATGTATTTAAATATCATAAATTTTTAAAATACTGTTTTAAAATACATAAAACCCAAATTATTTATAAAAAATTTTAAAATACACAATGTTTTAAATACTCCCCAGCTCGGGCCACAGACTGAAATTTGGGCTTCACAAAAAACTGTTCTCGTCCGTGATAAACAAAAGACAAATATACAAAAAGGCGATATTCATTTGTTGAAAAGTGAGGAAAGCTCATTTCAAAAAATTCAGGATAAAAAAAATGTAATAACAACAGGGGCAACAACAAGATAATATCACATCTCATCACAAATAATAAAAATAATAATAAAAAAAGAAGAATGAAAGTAATGATAATGGGATGATGATGATAATGATAATAATAAAATATTAATAATAATTATAAATAATAAAAAGAAAAAAAAGAATGTAACGTGAGATAAGTATGATGATGAGATGTAAAATAATAATAAAATAAAAATAAAAACAATAAAAAAATAAAAATAATAATAATAATTTTAAATTTTTTTATACGATTGTTTCAGCACACCTAAACTTTAAAAAAAAAAAAAAAAAAAAAAAAAAAAAAAAAAAGTGGAAGGGTTAACTCCAGCTCACGACCCGCCCACGGGGCCCTTCCCCCCCCCAGCCAGTGATATAAAATATTATAAAAAATATTTTTTCAATTTTTAATATAATCCCTTTTTTTTAAAATATTTTTTAAAAATCTTTTTTTTATCCCTTGGGGGCACACAGGGCTATGATGGAGGCCCGTGGTGGCGAGGCGGATTTTTACAGTGGAACCGTTAGGGCTCACGCCGCCCCCCGGTTCCTCCGATTCACTCGCCGTCGAGTGGAAGGTCGGGTTGAAGGTAAACTTTGGTTGATTTTGGCCACTAGAGTGGATGAAAATCTGAAAACCCGCGGGGCCCAACTTTAGACGTGACTCACCACTTCCCAACGCAACCACTCGGCAACCACTCGGCAACCACTCAACTGAATGCGAGGAAGCATGCCTGCTCACCTCTCAGGCCTTGTAAGGGGCGGCCGTCCACTGTGGGAAGTCAATTTTTTCTGTTCAAAAATAAAATTCACAAAACACTTTAAAACACCTGGTAAATGCTTCGTTACTTGTGCTTTTCAAGTTTAGCCCCATGGGCTTGATCACGCGCTACGCAAACTATCATTACCGCTATGGAAATTTGGCCCCAATAAACCTATTTTGGGTAAGACTGGGACCTACCACTGAGCTCAAGAACAAAGAGTTCAGTGGCCTTCCCCCCCCAAAACCCCTATTGGGAGGGGTGGAGGACATAAAAAGCTCCTCTTAGTCAATGAAAAGATCTTACTTTCTCTATTCTCTTTTTAAAAAATCGGCTTTGGTATACTGCGTCATATCACTTGCTCTCGTGCCCACGGTCTTTAATCCTTAGAATTTTCTACCATCTGGCCTTTGACTTCAATGTCATATTTATAAAATTTATCTTTTCTGTACTGTATTCTACACCAGTCTAGCTAGAACTAGAACCCAAGGTTCTTCGACTTTTTCTTCCAAAGTGAAGCAAAACTTGTCTCGTTTTTTTTTTTCGCTGAAGTCTCCATTTTTGGGATATCAATGTTCACTACCACCTTTGGTTATCACCCTTTCACTGACCAAAACCTGGTGAACAATCCTTCAACTTTGTTTCCCCCCATGCCCCAACCCAAGCAACTGGTGCACACCCTGCCCCTTTCCGACCGTTGGGGAAAAACCCCAAAAATTTTTTTTAATAAATTTTAATTGCCTATCCAATCCTAACCCTTCACTATTCTTTTAAAAAATTTTTTTCCGTTGGGCACAACAAGATCACAAAAAATCACATCTTTTTTCCACAACAAGTCATACTCTGTGCCCGGCTGGGACCCCCTAAGCAAGATACCCAAGGGGTATATGTACTACTCGATTTTTTCCATCTAATGATTATACACTGGGGAACAATTTTAATAAAAAAAATTGTTGAGTTAGATTTTTGAGCTTTTTTAGACTAAAATTGGCATGCTGATTCCAAATCTGAAAGTCAGTTTTTTTCTAGCACGTCAAGTTTTTCTCCACAGCTTCCCCTCCAGATAAGCAAAATTCCACTTGTGAGCTGTTAGTAAAACTGCCAGCTGATTACGATTGACCTCATCGAGAGCTATGTGGCAACTTGTTTGTGCAGTTACAATTGAGACAGTGCGGGGGTTTGTGTGCAGCTCCCAATAGGTCAAGTACTATCAATTCTGCAAACAGAAAGCTAGGATAGTAGGAATTAGGAGGATTTGTTATGGCTTTTCTCTTAACCTTGTAAAAACATACCATTGTTAATTTCTATTTCGTTTATGCTGGTTTTTTTTGTTTTCAAAGCTGTAACTTTTCCAGCTTAGTTTTTTATTTACATGGGTATATATTTCTTTTGTTTCAGATCATGTCTGTTTCCTGCTACGTCTCGTCGTAAATGCCTAAACAACCCTGACTCCTTTTTGCTATATATGTGGTAGTTTCACCATTCCAAGTCAGAGGGCAAGCATCAGGCGTTTTTGTCAAACAAGCATATTTCGCATATTTTTAATGAAACTCGGTGATCAAGACAAGCTATGGGCCCCTCACAAAGTGTGCAAGCAGTGTGTCGAGAGATTACGGATGTGGCCCAAAAGGGAACACGTGAAAAGTTGGCATTTGGTATCCCCATGGTTTGGCGAGAGCAAAAAGATCATTCCACAGACTGTTATTTTTGTTAGTGAAAACATCGGATTTAACAAGAAAATAAAAGTAAAATAGAATATCCTAATCTACCGTCAGCTATAAGACCAATGCCTCATTCAGCTGAAATTCCAGTGCCAGTTTTCGAACAACTACCTCCTCTAGAAGATCTGAGTGATGTTGAAGAACGCAGTGGACAGCAATGATGCAGATTTTGACATTCACGAGGATTCAGTTCGTGGGGATTTGATCAGCACGAGTTGAATGATTAAGCACGTGTTTTGGGCCTATCCAAAAAAGCTTCAGAAATACTAGCATCAAGACTGAACGAGAAAAACATACTTGAACAAGGAGTGAAGGTATCATACTTTCGAACCAGAGAAAGTACTTTTCTGCAGAAACTTTGAAGTGCCCAGCGGTTTTGTGTTTTGCCATAAAATTCCTGGTTTACTGAGGAATTAGGGCTTTCAATCTACAATCCAAATGAATGGCGATTTGTTTATTGATAGCTCAAAGGGGAGCTTGAAAGGTGTCCTTCTACACAATGGCAATTTTGTTTGGCGCAGTCCTTTTGGGCATTCGGTCTGTCCTTCTGAAGATATGGAGATGTAAAGAGAGTCATTGAGTATTGCAATATGACAAACACAATGGATCATCTGTGTTGCCCTTAAAATGGTGCCCTTTCCTTCTTGGTCAACAACGTGGATACACAAAGTACCCCTGCTTTCTCTGTATGTGGGATAGCAGAGCTCGAGAGAAGCATTGGGTTCAGACGAATTAGCCTCCGAGATCTGATCTTAAACCTGGAGATCCTAACATTGTACAGAGCCACTTGTGACGGGAAGAAATAATATCCCACCTCTGCACATAAAACTAGTCTCATGAAACAATTTGTAAAAGCATTGTCAACGATGGCGACTGTTTGAAGTACATCATTTTGGCATTTCCTGGACTGTCAATTGAAAAAATCAAGGCCGGTGTGTTTGATGGCCCACAAATTCGACAGCTCATCAAAGATGAACTTTTCAACCGGTACTATGTCAGACCTTTGAAAAGAATGCTGGCTATCATTCAAAGACGCCCGTCAAGAACTTTCTTGGAAATACACGTGCAAGAAATTACACAGAAATGTTCAGAAACTATTGGAGAGTACAAAGCGCTTGGTTGCAACATGAGTATTAAAGTACATTTTTTGCATAGCCATCTTGCCAACTTTCCGGAAAATCTTGGTGCTGCTAGCGACGAGCAAGGTGAACGATTTCACAAGATTGAAGGTTATGGAAGAACGTTACCGGGGTAGATGGGATGTGCATATGATGGTTGACTATTGTTGGGCATCAAACGCATAGTCCTCAATTTGAACACTCCAGACAAAGCTACAAACGTAAATTTTACCTTAATCGGCACACAATTATAGCCTTATCCTTTCTAAAAACATGATAATGTTAAATAAACATTCTATTCATGCCTATTTCTTTCATTTTTCATTGTATGTTAACATTTGCAACTTTTTATAAAATAAGCACTGTTACTGTTTGTAACAGTATTTTTCATATTTTTTTTAAGAAAACGAAAATCCTACAGTTCAAAAACTTGACGTGATAGAGAAAAACTGAAAATCAGTTTTGGATTCAGCACCCAAACATTACTTAATAACAAGTGTCAGACCTAACTCAACAAAATTTGTTCCCCAGTGAATTATTGTTTCCCTTGTCAAGACCCATCTCTTTTTGCAGAGCCCATATCAGAGGTCTTTTGTCTTGGTATAGAGCATACATTCCACTTTCTCTAATCCAAAACCCCCGTTAAATTTTGGTTTAACTCAATTTATTATCGTGCTGTCCAAGATAGAGAGGGGGCTCACAGACGGTCCCGTAACCATCCATCCCTGAAACTCACGCCCTTTATTTTTCCTGCCCGAAACACGCCAAATCCATCTTCAACTTGACAAAAACTCCTTCATCAATAGAAAATATCAAAAACTTCCTAGTTCCAACTATCTCGTGACTTCACACCTAGCCAAAAAAATCTCTTAAAAATTTTCTCTTCATTTTTTCCCTCCTATGTTTTACACAAATGCTATGCTACAGCCGTCTTATCTATTTCTGAAGCTGAACTCTTCGCTAAACCTTTGCTTATAATTCCACCCTGGATAATGAAGGGGTTGTTCCTCCTTCTCCTCCACCCTCTAATTATTTTTGCCTGTTTAAGATTCTTTGTAATGATGTTTCATGCCCTCTCTGGCCTAGATCCTCGGAAGGCTTACGGTCTGGGCGGAATCCCTCCTTTGTTCTCAAAAACTGTTTACTATGCTTGCACCCTGCCTGGTCAAGCTTTCCTGTCTCTGTCTATCTAATATCACCTTTCCTTCTTGCTGGGAAATTTGTTTACATTCAACCTGTTCCTAAGAAGGGTGACCGTTCTAATCCTTCAAACTACAGTCCTATAGCTTTGACTTCCTGCCTTTTTAAAGCTTTTGGGAATTAATTCTTATTAAAAGATTCTTAAACATCTATCTGCTCACAATTTCTATCTGATCGTCAGTACGGTTTCCGTAAAGGGGCAATCCACTGGCGATTTCTTTTCTTTTTCCCAACTGAATTTGGTAATCTCCTTTTAAAAATTTTTTAAAGCTTTTACTGTTGCCCTAGACACATCAAAAGCTTTTGATAGAGTCTGGCACAAATCTTTAATTTTCAAACTACGCTCTTTCAATTTTTATCCTCTCTGCACCTTATCTTGTTTCCTTTCTGACCATTCTAATGCAGTGTTGTAGACGGTTCTTGTTCTTCTCCTACGTCGTCAATAGTGGTGTTCCTTGCTGTTATGTCCCATCTATTCTGTACCTACTCTTGTTCTTCATTGCAAAATTAATAATTTTTCTAAGTCTAACCCCCCCCTATCCGCTCTACGCTGATGACTCTCTACCTTGCATTTTTCAAAAGGGCGTTCCCCTAGACGTCCAACTTTAACAGGAATTCAGTGAATTTACGGAGGGATGGCAACATGCCACAGAGGCCTAACTCTATCTTTTAAACTCTGAATGGGGCAAAGTAAACCTTGTTTTTTTTCAATGCCTCAAAAACCCTAATTTTTCACCATATATTCGACATAAACTTCCAGACAACTATCCCTTCTTCTTCAATGACACTCAGGTGTCTCCCTCTTCAACAATGAACATTCTTGGGCTATACTATACTAAAAAACTCACGCTGAAATTTTACATCTCATCTCTTGCTTAATCAGCTTTTCAGAAGTTAGGTGTATTGTGGCGTCCCGCGTTCATTTTTTTTCTCCCTCTAACTGCTTTGCTCGTACAGGGGCCTTATCCGCCCATGAATGGAGTATGGTTCACATGTTTGGGGGGGATCCACTCATACAGCTCTCTAAACAAGCCCGTCAGTGTGGCAAGGTTGGTAGAGACGTGAGATCGTAATGTGCAGCGTCCCTGTGCATTCGGTCAGCGGTTCGAGTCCGCCTAGTTCGTGCTGACGTGGCGGCGCTTTGTATAGTCAATAACCTTGTAGTTGGTACTTGCAAAGTGTCTAGATAGGATGAAAATCTTATCTTATTTTATCCCTAAACAAAGTAAGAGTCCAAAGCTTTTGTCTCATCAAAATCCCCTCCTCTAACTGATGTCTTCAATCTTTAAATCAACGCCGCAACGTTTCTTCTCTCTTGCTATTTTCTACGCGTTATTTCATGCTCACTGTTCTTCTTAACTTGCTAATGCTGCCCCTCCCCCTCCTGGGCCTCGCTGCACAAGACTTTCTGCTTACTCACATCCCTGTTCTGTCCATCTTCCTAATGCAAGAGTTAATCAGTATCTGCACTTTTTCATCCCATTCACTGGTTAACTCTGGAAATTATGATTAAATAATTCATAATTTCACGGGGGGCATACGCGCGAGTGCACATCTCATACCTCCTGCCTCCCGCTAGCCTGAGTTACATGACGGCCTCGGTAATTCTTTTTCACTCCATGTCACGTAAAGGAAGCTTCAGAAAGCATATGGGTATAGAGCATTTGTTCTTAGAATAATTCGGTCTATCTCCTGTATCAACATTTGCATAAATTAAGTTATATGTTAAAAAGAAATGCTAAGAAATCAATAAAAATATATATATATATATATATATATTATATAAATATAATATATATATAATATAAAATATATAATATAATATATTTTTATAAAATTATAATATAATTTTATATATATATAATATATATATATATATATATATATGATTTTTATCATTTCTTTTTAACATATAACTTAAACCCGGTTAAACCCCCGCCGGTTGGGCGTAGACCATCCTGGTCCTTCACGGTAAGAAACCCCCCCCCACCAAAACAAACCGGAGTGAGTGAAGATTGCCATCCTCAGCTACTGCGAATTTTTTAGTCACAACTCTCGGCTTTTTCATCCGTGCCTATCCTCTCCCAGGTGGAACAGGGGCTATGGATGAAAGAGGCAAGCAAGCCCAAACTGTCTACGCCTGGCCGGGAATCAAAACCCTGTCTCTCGGACATCACGGTTACAACATAATCAAAGCAGTTAAATCAATCATGCCTTATATAAGACAACGCAACCAAATGTACGGAAGTTCATAAGTAAAAGAGAAACCCTTAATTTCAGTAAATGATATAAGCAGTACAACATACAGAAGGAGACTGGGAAAATAGGAAAGAGCGAAAGGGATTCACTCAAGGGGTCAAACCGAGAGAAACATCCAACATATCATAAAGGATGAAAATCATCAAATCATGGAAGACTCCCGTGGAACCCATACAATACAGAGGGAAAGGATAATAACCACAGGAAATCCTTTTAATAGCAAAGGTCCCCGGGCCCTAACGCAGAGAAGCAATTAAAAAAAAAGCGGACCTAAAAAGCGTGGGAAAAGGATAAAAATATTTCATCACGGTTAAATCAAATTGGGAAACATAGCTTGTAAGAGCTGCAAGTATCACACTTCTTTACAAAGGTCTCACAAAGGAAAAGTTCCATATCCGTGTTAAAAAAAAAACCAGTAAAATCTCAAATACAAATAGATTTGAAACCTTTAGAAAAAACCAGACCCAATAAGCTTGCTATATCAATCATTCACAGCGATTATCACAAATACCCTCAACAAACCCTTTTACTTACCAGCGCCTCAAGAACAAAAACAACCTGTGAAGTGGTTCTAAACCTCCCTCAACCATAAATGAAACAACAATTGAGACCAAAATGGGTACAAACAAATCCCTAGTAATGGCACCCATTGACTATGTTATGTTGGCGGTGTTATCACGTGTTGGGTCATGTGGGGGACTCTGGCAATGTTGTGGCATTGCAGGTGGTGGGCGACGGCCATGCAGTCATGTTCACCCCGACCCTTGCAGGGGAAGGAAGGGAGTCAAGAGCCAAGGGGAGGTGGTGGCGTAACTCTTTTTTCTTTCTTTTTATATCACAGAGGACTGGCCAAGGACAAAAAAAAGTAACAAAAAACCCGCTTAGTTGTCAGTCCCTATAAAGAAGACAGTAAGATAATATAGAAAGGGGGTGGACCCATTTAGTTCGGTTTAGTTCAAAATTAGAAAATAGATTAAAATATCCCTTCTCAGAATCAGATGACGAATATGCAGACCTTGGATAACCCATCATTAAATCTATAATAAGACTTCTAAAGCTTGGCTGGACATGTTTGGTGGACTAATAAGTAAATAATACATACACCATGCAAACACACACATTATACACGTGCGTGCGTGTCTGTGTGTGTGTGCATGTATTTATCTAGTTGTACTTTATACAGGGCCTGAGCTACACTCGTATGGCCCCGTCTCCATTGCTACATTTCTAATTTGCTTCCTAAGTGCTTAGCGTTGACATCTCCTCTTCCCCGGGAGGCGGGTCACAACCCCCCGGCTAACACCCGGTACCCAATCACTGCTGAGTGGACAGGGGCTTGGGTTTTAAGGAGACCGCCCATCTTTTTCCACTCCGCCCGGGGATCGAACCCGGGACTTGTCGGTTGCGAACCGAACGTGCTAACACTACACTACGGAATACCCGGTGCGTGTGTATGTGTGTGTGTGTGTAGGGGGGGGGGTGCGTGCGTGCGTGCGTGCATGTTGTGTGTGTGTCAGTGTGTGTGTGTGTGTGTGTGTGTGTGTGTGTGTGTGTGTGTGTGTGTGTGTGTGTGTGTGTGTGTGTTGAATTAGTATTAAACAAGTGTTTGTGGGCCCTTCAGACCCATGTATTGATGTTTGTAGTAGTATACGTATATTAGACAACATGTGATTGCAAACTCCAATCGTGTTGTTGCTGTCGTTGGTCACTGGTCAAAGTGCCTCGGGGTAGACCACGTTCCGTTGATTCCAACCCTGTGTTCCGTGTGAATTCCAACCCTTTGTGTTCGTGTGATTCCAACCCTTGTGTCCGGTGATTCCAACCCTTTGTGTTCCGTGTGATTCCAACCCTTTGTGTTCGTGTGATCCAACCTTTGTGTTCCGTGTGATTCCAACCCTTTGTGTTCTGTGTGATTCCAACCCTTTGTGTTCCGTGTGATTCCAACCCTTTGTGTTCCGTGTGATTCCAACACACACAATCGGTAAGTCCATGAGTCTACTGACTTTGTGGAATGCGGCAAGACGTTACCGCAGAGTTTTTCCTGTAATAATACTCCTAAACTGTTTTTAGCCCAAATCCCCCCTTAAAATATTCAATCGGGACCAAGCCGCTTACCACCTACGTTATTGCGATTATTGCGCTCTCTCAATTAGGG
>JACEEZ010003713.1:0-10100 GCA_016584305.1 Chionoecetes opilio | reverse complement strand
GGACTATCCGTTCAAAAAATCTTACGGGAAAATCTAAAATCTCATCTTTTGCAAAAAAAGGGCTTCTAAAAAGTTGGTTGCGTGGCGTCTGCGTCCTTTTTTTTCCCCCCCAAATTGCTTGCTCTCTAAAAGGGGGCCTTTATCCGCCCATGTATGGAGTTGTCCCATTATTGGGGAGGATCCACTCTACAGCTCTCCTAAACAGGGTTGGTCAAAATTTTCGTCTCATCAACTACTCTCCTCTAACTGCTGTTTTAAATCCTTAAATCACCACCGAATGTTGCTTTCCGCTCTCTTCTGGGCGTTTTTTTCATGCTCCTGCTCTTCTGAACTTGCAAACTCATGCCTCCCCCACTCCCTTGGCCTCGTTTTGCCAAGACTTTCTCCTCATTCTCATCCTATTCTGTCCACTTCCTAATGCAAGAGTCAATCAGTATCTTTACTCTTTCTCCCTTTCACTGGTAAACTGGGGGGGGGAAATCCTTTTTCCTGTTTCTATTTTTCCATTTTCCCCTATGCTTAAATCTTTTCAAAAAAAGAGTAACAAGACACCTCCCAAACAAAATTTGGGCCTACTTCTCTGTTTTTATTCTATTCTCTGACGTTTTTTTTAAAGGGACTGGCAACTAAGGGGGCTTTGTGTTCCCATTTTTGTTGTGCCCTTGGCCAGTTCCTTGTGATGTAAAAAAAAAAAAAAAAAAAAAAAAAAAAACTGACTTTTAACTCGTCATACAGAAGGCAATCAACTTCCGCATTTGATTTGGGGGGACGATATATTGTCCCAATAGTTAGCAATTACCGTTTACCTTAATCTTTGCGTAGACTGAGACATAATGATCTTTATTTACTTTAGCGATTTCGATTGCTTGCAATTATCTTTAATGTAAAGAAGACACCTCCACCTGCTTTATGCGTATAACAATTAAGGGAAAGTTTTATAACCTGGAATGGCTATTTCAGATAATAAATGTTTATTTTGGTGTTGAGTCAACTCTCAGTGATCTTCGATATCTGGCGTTCCGGCAACAACGTATGTTAATAATTCGTTACGCTATAAAATAAGCTTTTGGCATTTGTGTAGGTAAATTTTTAAATTCCTTAATAGTTTTGGTAACCTTGCGTGAGGGTTTACCGGCGGGGTGTCTAAGGCCACTGTAACAGAGCGCTTGATTAAGCTACTTGGATTATTATTTGCGGAAACGGAACGTGACCCAGCGTTGCTGTGGGGTAAAAAAGGGGTTAAGGTGATGCTGCTAGGAGGAGGGGAAGGAGAAGGGAAGAGGAGGGAAAAGGAGGAGGAGAAATTTGATGATAGTGGCAGTAGTGGTGATATTAGTGGTGTTATTGGTGGTATTGTTTGGTACGTGGGGGTGATGGTAGTGCTGGTGGTTAGTGGCAGTAGTGGGGGCTGGCAGTGATAGTGGTGATGGAATTTGTGGTGTTGGTGGCAGTGGTATGGTGGTGGTGATGGGTATAGTGGCGATTGTAGTGGTGGTGGTGACGATAGTGGTGGTGGTGTGTTAGTTTGGGAGTGGTGGTAGTGGTGATGGTATAGCGGTGTTTAGACATGTTCAGAAAAAAAATTTTTCCTATTTGTTATAGCCCCCTGCAAGGTTTTCCCATGCTTTTTGACCTGAAAAAGCCGAAAATTACAAAAATTTTGAGCTAAAAAGTCAGGAACCTTTGCCTCATTGGCCTCAAGATATTAAGCCCACGACAGTAAAAAGCGCCTAATTTTGCCTTCCGCCAGACTTTTTTTCACCTGAGACTTTGTTACAATTGGGATAGAACAACCAAATTTGGGTATCAAATTGAAGCATTTTTTAAATATTTTTCTGAAAAAACAATCCAAGTAACATTCAAGAAAAAAAACACATCATATCCCAAAAAAAAAAGAAAAATTTTCTGAAAATTTCATATAAATTTCATAAATATTACAATTTTGACATCAAAAACGTGTAAAAAAAGACTCTAAAAACTATTTTCAAGTGGCAGAAAACCTATTGTCTATGTCAGAAGGACACTTCACAGTCTTTTTTTCAGATTTGCTTCTGAAGCTATAAAAAATCGCTCACGGTTGTATTCCACAAGTTTGAGAAGGTACTGTTTTTGCGAGAATCTTGGAAATGTGGTTTGGAAATCAGTCATCACTTGACTCATCTCACAATGTCATTAAAATACTTTTACATTGCTGACATTCCAGGGCCTTGCTGTAGTCATCACTCTTGGCCATGCGCCACGGGTTGCAGAACCTCATACTCAAGCCAAGGGTGTAAAGGAAAAATGACCTCGGCCCCAACTAATCCCAGAGTCGTCTTGGTGTAACCTGAGGGAACATAGGTTTCCCTCGTCTAAAGCTATTTGCTTCTCAGTGGCGTGCAGCTTGGCAGCTGTCCGTTTCTTTTTGTCACGGAGTTGCTACCAAAGAGAGAGAACGCCACCTCCTGTGTCGGTCCCACTTGTGGTTTTTCAATTTTTTTGTAGCACTGCTTGAGCAATTCTGGATCTGTTTTCTTGAACTTCATCATGTCCCTTCAGCTCAGATCTTTGCGGGAGCATCGCAGAAAGTGTAGATGACATCCAAATGGGTGTATGAACAGTCCAGGAAGGGGTTGAGGGCGTTCCAGTTCCAAAACCAGTTTCTTCATCGTACTCCAGCTGCTCAGAAAACCCAAAAACATCTTCTAGAATACGGTTTCTGGCCACCCACCGGGCCTGATGAATGCTCCAGGCGACTCCAGTGGATTCCGGGGGAGGCGTGCCCCAAGGGAAACGATCAGTGAAAAGCTCACTACTCACGGTGGGTCACTCTGGGAGGTTCTTCCGACCTAAATTTTCCCTGTAGAAATTTCCCTTGCACTCTTTTTTCTTTTTATTCAACCATTTTTGTCTGATGGACAGGGTTGTAGGGTTGTCTGGGTAAGATCTGTCCAAAACGCCTTGAAGTGCAAACCCAAGGTTCCGGGGGCTCTTGCCCTTCCAACAGATTCTCCCAACAGCACCAAAACCCACTTCTAGAATGTGGTGTCTCCAGGCCAGGTAAACCCCTTCCGTAAAGCTGTTGCTCCAAAGTTTGGCAGCCCCCCTGTATCCACTGTTGCGGGCCCGTTGTGTCAAACACAAGGGCCCGGTGATCCTCCGTAAGCCCCCCATGCCCCCCAGCAAATCCATGGATGCCTCTGCCTGAGCCGTTCCTGTTGAGCGTCACACTGGTTTTCCCGAGAGCTTGCCTTCAGGATATGCAGGTGGTCCTAGACAAGCACAGCCAGGTCTCTGACGTGGCCCCAGGATCATTCCCGGGACATCTCCCATCTTGCCATCCCAGTGGAGGCAGCATATTGGGGAGGGTCCTCGCAAAATGCTGCCATGTACCCCTGGCTGTGTGGTACCTTGTCGGGCATCCTTTTTCCGCTCTTTGTTGAGTTTGAGATGACAACTTGTCCAGGTCAGCTCCACCAGCCTTCAATGTAGCAGAGACTAAGGCGTCACTTGTTTTCAGAAAATCCCAGACGATCAGGGGTACTGCAGAGAAAAACCACCCCCATGCCCCCGGGGAAAATGTGGAGTAATTTCTTGGGAGGAAACATCCAGGACGGGGTTGGGAAAATCCCGTCCTCTGCATTCCTTCACTGTCGGTTGGGGCAGCCCAGGTAACATATCAGCAGCAGTCCTTCGTTTGTTGGGCAAAAAAATTGTAGAAATTTTGTGAAAAATTCATATCTTTTTCCTCTCTCTGCGGCAGTTTTGGCCCCCTCTCGGGCTTGCTGCCGGGGGACCGTGACCAAAAATATCTTGTCATGACCAGACCATGTGGGCCTTTCCTCGCTTCGACCTGGTAGAACCTGATGCCTTGTCCTTCTTTCCCTTTGATAGCAGCCGGTTTCCTCTATTTCCTGGTGGCATCTGAAGCTCCTAGTCGAACAGGCATCAAATTTCCAGGAAAAAGGGCACTCCTTTTTCCCTAGGTCACCTGTTCTCCCTTTATATTCCTTGCTAATCTCTTTTTCTTTTGAAAGTGTCATAAAATCGCCTGCATTGTCTTGGTCATGGTCTTGATCCTAGCCATCTGCCAGAAGGGGATGAAGCCTCACGTTTCATTGGGGGGGTCTTGATGTTAGGTTTCCCGTTTTTTTCTGGCAAATTTGGGAGATGGAGGAATAGGGAAGGGGCCTGTCTGTTGGGGGGTACTGGGAGCCATGATGCTGGATATGGGTACCGATCAGGAAGGGGTTTCTGTACAGATCTAGTAGCAGGTCGGGTGCCTTGTCTCGGGACTGCAGGTGGAGGTTCTGAGATGCAATTTTGGGCGCTCGGAGCCCCTTTGCTTCTGCCATATGAATTTACTTGTAAGTATCTGGGGATTTGGGTAGCAGGTTTCAACAATCTGCAACAAACAAACAGCCCATTAGATGTCATGCAAAACCATTGTGAATTTGTGACAAGTGAAAAAAATTATATTTATTTAAAAATTTTTTTGAAATTTTTCTGTAAATATCACATGTAAATATTTCCATAAATGTTCTATGCATTTTGATTTTTTCAGTAGCATTAATTATTGTTTTAACTGCTTATGCCCATTTATTGGTGAAAAAATAGGCGAAAAAAAATCAAAATGCTCCAAAAACGGGTTTGTTTTCAAAAACGTGAAGAATAAATTTCATGCTTCATGAGAAAAGGGTTTTCCTACATTTTGGCTTATAATGGTTGTAATTTTCGACTTTTCCCAGGTCAAAAAAGTTGGAAACCGTGGAAAGGGGGTTTTTAAAAAATTAGGAAAAAATTGTTTCTGAAGGGGGTCTACCAAACCACCAAGGCCGGTGGTGGATTGGTATAGCGGGGGTGGTGATGGTAATGATGGTAGAATGGTAGGGGGTGGTGGTGAAGGTAGTGGTAGTGGGGATAGTAGGGGTGATGTGATGAAAAGGGGTCTGTCCTCCACCAGAAACCCGCCCCCCTCACCCCGCCCCAAGGGGGAAGGAAAAAAAACCCCGGGGAACAGCCAG
Organism: Chionoecetes opilio; assembly: GCA_016584305.1. NCBI lineage: Eukaryota > Metazoa > Arthropoda > Malacostraca > Decapoda > Majidae > Chionoecetes > Chionoecetes opilio. Next base: position 5,097 of record JACEEZ010003713.1, on the reverse strand, counting down.
GAGATTGGGGGCGGCATACTTATGGTTTACCCGAAACAAAAAAAAAAAATTCTAGCTTTGGCATCCCATATTCCTATGTAAAATAGAATTCTAAGACGTTTTTACTCACTATTTTGCATTGAGAAATTTTCTTACTATGCAAAATCGCCTTATATTGCACCATTATTGAAAATTTTAAAATGAGTACGCAGTTTCCGGTTGGTCCTGTTTATTTGGCATCATGAAACCAATATGAGTTCCAAATGACTAGCTGGTAACTCTTTCTGTTCAGGTTCGGGTTTCATCAAGCACTACATCACAGGCCCACAGCCTCTACTTTGGGCCCTAGAACTTCCATTATGTCCTTCTTAGAATAAAGAGGGATGGTTCCCGGTGGTGGCCTGACCCGGATGAATCCGTCTTGGCCTCTGCCCCAACCTCTGCCGCAGCCTCTGTCACCTGCCTGCTTCACGACTCTTTCGGTGCCTGAGTGTGGATAGAGCCCTTTTCCGGGAACCTCGTCGGCTTGACCAGGATCTCCTGGATCTGATCCCTGGACATGAACGGGGGAAATGCCGGCTGTGCACCGGGCCCGGGTGCCAGCTGACAGGTCTGCCAGCTGGTGGCTGACAAGTTCATTTGGGTGTGATGCGAGGTCCCACTGGTGTCCCTATACTCCTCGCCACCCCCCCGCTTAAAAATCTGCGTCACGGGCGAACTTGCGGTCCCCCACTTGACTGGCCATCACAAAGAGGAGGAACATTTAAGTGTGCGAAACCCTGCTCCCGTCCGCACGTAAAGGGCACAGCTGTTTGGACCTTCTTGGGCTGCGACCTCATCACTCTGAGCTGCATTAGGAGTGCTTGGGGGGGGTCCTCATCTGGGTGCCTTGGGTGTGTAATAAAGTTTAAGTACACCTCAGGCAGTACTTGCCCAGGATTTCCAGGGTGTTCAGTTCTTTGGCCAGTCAAAATCCTGCTTCTGGTCCCATTTCAGAGCGATGGGTGTGGTGAGCCATCGGAGTGGGACACCTTGCCACACTTATCTCCCGCAGCTCAGAGGGAGAAAGCCCCGTTCACAGCCCCGGACCCGCTGGTAGGAGACCTGCTGGTCAGTGGACATGTTTACCAGGGTTACTCCGGTATCCCGTGAATCTTCACTGCCTGGGATCCCCTTTCCCCTGCGTTGTACTGCATCTCATTCACGCTGGACGCAGACTGCACACTGGACCCTGAAGCCAGTGTCAATGAGGTAGGCCCCTCGAGTTGGTATAAGGGGGGCAGGGGCAACTCGTTTTTGGCAACGCGCATATACCAAGAAGAGTTGCGTCCCAGCATCTTCTCCCAAAAGGGCGTGAGTACCACCCTTCCACCCCTGTTGGGGCCCTGTTGAGTCCCTTGCGTACGATCAGTGAGTCGGTGGAGTGTATGTCACCAGAATCATAGAAGGGCCCGAGGGCCCCCTTGAACGCAGGTTCTTTTGGTGGGGGACCGGGGCCCTATAGAAAGTGCCAAAGGTACCCTTTCCGATGGCCCCCTCTGTCACTGACAACTCCTCCCGATCAACCTTGGGTGCATTTTTTCCCTAGCTGTCGGGGGACCATCGCCCTGGTCTTGTCCTTCCTCCCATCGTTAAAACCCAATAAATATTTTGATACCCTGGTGCTCCCCTGGGCAAGGTCCCCGGCCGATGCCATGACATCCCGCCTGGGCCCCCCTCAGCTTGTTAGGGGTCGCAACCAGGGTACGACATGTTGGAGAGAGGTGGGCCCTCACGATAGGTCCTGGAGGAGTCCGAAACCAAAGGGAGCAGCAGCAGTGGGCGGAACGTCGAACCGGGTGCTTGCCAGCACCCGGTTTTTCCGGGCTGGCATGGGGTTTCTTCTTCGGGTGGCCGTCCAAAACTGATCACAAGGGGGCCCGGGACCCCAACCCCTTCCCTGAGCGTCGGTCTACCAGTATGGCAGCCCTGTTGCTCCTGCCTCTTTTCTCTGAGGGCAGGGTGAACGACTCCTCCTCCCATCCCCAGAAACCCGGGGGATCTTCGCCCGGCCCCGGAACCTGCTCCTCAGCTCAACGCAACCTTTTCATTTTCTGCTTCTGATTCTTCCTTGGGGTCCTCTTCCAACTGCTTTTTTCTTTGCTGCTTTTTACTCGTCTATGGGCTCTTTTTGTTACCCCTGTATCACATTGCACTCTCCTTCCCAACTTTGACCCTCTGGTTTACACTAGACAGCCCTCCAGGTTAAAGAAAGGGCTTTGCTGGCCAGGGGGGGTCACACTCACGTGTGCTCTCGTGGGCACAGCTGGGGGGTTTGGGGCATGGGATTCCCGGTCCTTGCAGAGAAGTCGTGTGAGGGCAGGCCGTTATGTCAAACACCTGCCATATTCTTCTCCACGAATTCCTTTACTGCTTTAGATGCTCTGTCTCTCACCCCTTCACTAACCTTCTTCCAAAAAATTATCTATCTGCTGGCACGGCCGGTCAATAACAAAACCCCTGGAGGTCAAACTGGGCGTTTGTTTCTTCCATGGGGGGAAGCACCATGGGGGTCAGATCCTTCGCAAGTCTCTCACTGGGTACCCCCGCTTGTCAACACCCTCCCCGGGTGCCGCTAGTTTTGGTAAGGCTTCCCCTCTTCATCACGCCGCGTACGTAGGCACCTCACTCTTACAAAAATCTCGCCACCGCCAAAAAAAGGCGGCCAACTTGGGTCCAGAGCTCTGTCTATTTCGGGGGTTCGACCCCCTTGGGTTTTCAAAGGGGAAGCCATCCTGAAAAAAACGATCAAAATTGATGATAGGGGCAAAAGAAACCGACTTTTTGCGGGGGCCAAGCATGTTTTGCATTAAAAATAAAAGTCCATTTTTTTTCACGCAAGAAGTCTCAAACAAAAATTGAAATAGACAAACCACCCTTAAAATTCAATTTAACATCAGAAAACCCCCCTGCCAAAATTTGAAAAAATCTATTTTCACTTTTCATTTGGCCTACGGGGTACCCTAAATTACTTATGCTTGGCGTGACTCCCGGCCCGCCACAAAACATCCCCATTCGGTCATACCCATTGGGGGGCGATATCATCGACCTTCCGATACACACACACACACACAACACACACCACAACACACACACACCACACCACCACACTGTTTGGGGGCTCCGTAGTGAAGGGGTTTGCACCTCGGCTCACAACCGAGAATCCCGGGCTAGATCCCGGGGGAGCGAAGACAGATGGGTTCTTCTTAAAACCCCCCCCTGTCCCCCCAGCAGTGAATGGGTTCCGGGTGTTAGCCGGGGTTTTGACCCGCCTCCCGGGTGCTGGCTTCGGCCCAAAACCCAAGCACTAAGGAAAAAGGAAAAAAAAATTTGATATGGAGACGGGGCCCTTCGAGCGTTGCTAGGGCCCTGTAAAAAAACAACAGATGAATCAACTAGATGAATACCACCACACCACGGGTCATAACATAATTGCCTTTCGATCTTCATTTTCAAACAACCTTACAACTAATTTTCAAAAGGGGATCTTTTAGGCTTTTTTTTTTTTTTCTTTTTATTTTGGGGAAAGAGAAGAGAGAGAGAGAGAGAGAGAGAGAGAGAGGAGAGAGGAGGAGAGGAGGAGAGAAGAGAGAGGAAGAGAGAGAGAGAGAGGAGAGAGGAGAGAGGAGGACGAGGGGAGAAGAGGGGGAAGAGAGAGAGAGAGAGAGAGAGAGAGAGAAGGGGGAGAAAAGGGGCCCCGAGGGGGACAAGGAATAAATGGGAGAGGGAGAAAGAGGAGGGAAAAACACAGATAGGGGAGAAAGGGGGGAAAGAACGAGGAGGGTTTTTTTTTTTTTTTTTTTTTTTTTTTTCCCCCCCCCCCCCCCCCCCCCCCCCCCCCCCCCCCCCCCCCCCCCCCCCCCCCCCCGGGGGAACAGTTTTTAGGATAGAAGGAAAAGAAATGGGATGAGGAAGGGGTGAAAGGAAAGAAGACAGGGGAAAGAAAGAAAAAAAAAAGAGAAAACAGAGAGAAAAAGAAGAGAAATAAAAAAAAGGGGAGGAGTGGAGGGGTTTAAAAAGGGGGGGGGATGGAAATAAAGGGGGGTAGGGGGTATAAGGAAAGGGTAGGGTATTTAAGGGAAAAAAGGGGGAAAAGATGGAAGGAGAAGGGGGGGAAAAGATTTCTTTTTTTTTAAATTCTTTCTCTCTTCCCTTTTCTAAAATTCCTTTCTCCTCTTTTTCTCTTTCCTTTTTTCTTTTCTTTTGGGGCATTTTTCGCGATAATAAATAAAAAAAGAATAAAATGCAAAAAATGACGGGGATTTTTAAATTTTTTTTTTTTGGAAAAACAAGAAAAAGAAAAAAAAATGAAAAAATTAATTTTCGTAATAAGTTTTTTGATGGGATTTTTAAGTCTAAAAATTAATAAAAAAGAAATGGGGTGAAATGGTTTTTTTTCTTTGTTTTTTAAAGGGTTTTTTTTTTAAAGTAAAAATGAAGTTAAAAAATTAATATCAAAACCGCTTTTGACCGGGGGTTTTTCTTGTATTCCGCACTAATAAAAAATAAAAGAAAAATGTAAAGCTTTTTTTTTATCTGTCCAGAAGACCAACAGGGAAATTTAAATTAAAATGAAAAACAAAATTTAAATTTCGTAATAATTTTTTTGGCATGTAAAAAGATTAGTTTGAATTTCCCTGAAACCTTAACCCCCTTTTTTTCAAGCTTGCCCCCCCCCTTTTTCCATTAAAAGAATTTCCCCCCCCTATACTACCGACCCCTTGCGGGGGGGGGTTTGAAGGAAGGCTGTAAAACCCGTAACGAAAAAAAAAAAAAAAAAAAGAGGAAAAGAAAAGGGAGAAGAATAAGACCAAAGTAAGAAGCGAACTGCAACTTGCAAGCTTCCTGGAGAAATGCTTTTGGGGGAAATTTTTAAGGGTTAGGTTTTTGGGCTCTTTTTAATTTTTTTATTTTGAAAAAAACCCCCGGGGGATATTGAGAGAAAGTGGAGGAAAGGACCCAAAAAGGAAAATAAGAAAGGGAAGAGAAGGAGGGAAGAAAAAAGGAGGGAGTTGGGAGAAGGGGAACTTAAGGTGCCAAAGGGCGAAAAAGAAAAATTTTAATAATAATAAAATTTTG
>JACEEZ010003712.1:0-10452 GCA_016584305.1 Chionoecetes opilio | reverse complement strand
AAAAAAAAAAAAAAAATTTAAAAATCCCTATACCGGGAAAGGGACCGAGCCCTACCGCCCGTCGCCTCGCCCGGTAAATCGGAAGCCGATGCCTCGCTCCCTGAACCACACGCAAGGTGAAAATTTTAAAACTGGACCAGTTTTACTGGAAGGTAATTAGGTTACACGATTTTTTAAGCAACTTTCATCATGATAATTAGCCTCTTTAAGGTACGCGGCGAGTGAGTGTGTGCAATGGGTGTCAGGGTGGGCTTGGCAGATTTTATGTTTTGATAGGGGAAGGGTTGTTTGGGGTGTGTGTGTGTGTGTTGTGTGTGTTTGTGTGTGTGTTTTGGTGTGTGTGTTGTGTGTGTGTGGTGTGTGTGTTGTGTGTGGGTGTGTGGTGTGTGTGTGTTGGGGTGTGTGTGTGTGTGGGGTTTTTGTGGGGTGTGTTGTGGGGTGTGGGTGTGTGGGTGTGTGTGTGTGTGTGTGTGTGTTTGTGTGGGGTGTGTGTGGTGTGGTGTGTGTTTTGTGTGTGTGTTTGTGTGTGTGTGTGTGTGTGTTGTGTGTGTGTGTGTGTGTGTGTGTGTGGTGTGGTGGTGTGTGTGTGTGGTTTGTGTTGTGTTGTGTGTGTGTGTGGTGTGTGTGGGGTGTGTGGTTGTGTGGTGGGGTGGTTGGTGTGTGTTGTGTTGTGTGTGTGTGTGGTGTGGGTGTGTTGTTGGGTGGGGGTTGGTGTGTGGTGGTGTGTGTGTGTGTTGTGTGGGGGTGTGTGTGGTGGTGTGTGTTGTGTGTGTGTGGTGTGGTGTGTGTTGTGGTGTGTGTTGTGTGGGTGTGTGTGTGTGTGTTTTGTGTGTTTGTGTGTGGTTGTGTGTGTGTGTGACCCATAGGTATGGTTAGCACGCTCGGCTTAAAAAACCGAGCGCCCCGGGGTTCGAACCCCGGCGGAGCGAAAGAAGATGGGGGGTTCTTTTTTAAAACCCCACCCCTGCCACCCACGTGTGGGTACCGGTGCCCCGGGGGGTTGTAACCCCCCCCGGGGGGGGGCTTCGGCCAACCTAATATGCACAGCGGAATCACTATGGCTCTGAGGCAGACCTTTCAGAAAAAAATTTCTTCCTTTTGTACCCCCCTCAATTTTTTCCCATGCTTTTTGACCGGGAAAGCCGAAAATCCAACCATTTTGAGCAAATGTCAAAAACTTTTCCCTTTCTTTTGGACCTCAAGATATTAAGCCCGCGAAGTAGAAAAGCGCCTAATTTTGCATTCCGCCAACTTTTTTTCACCGAGACTTTTGTTAAAATTGGGATAGAAAAACAAATTGGGTATAAAATAAAGGTTTTTTAATATTTTTTCTAAAAAAAACAACCCAAAGTAAACATTTCAAAAAAAAAACACATCATATCCAAAAAAAAAGCAAAATTTTTCTAAAAATTTTCATAAAAAATTTCAAAAGTATTAAAATCTTGACATAAAAAAATGTGTGAAAAAAGACTCAAAAAATTTTTTTTCAAGTGGCAGAAAACTCATTGTCTATGTCAAAAAGGACCTTCACAGTCTTTTTTCAATTTGCTTCTTGAAGCTATAAAATCGCTCACGGTTGTATTCCCTTTTTGAAGAAGGTACTTTTTTGCTGGAACTGTGGTAATGAGTTTGCAAACCATCATCTCTTGACTCCCGCCAGAAATGTCATTCACTACTTTACATTGTGACATTTCCAGGCCCTTTGCTGTAGTCATACCCCTTGGCCATGTCGCCACGGGTTGCAAAGCCTTTCATACTCAATCCCAAAGGGTGTCACAGAAGTGCTCTCGGGCCCAAACAAATCAGCCAAGTCGTCTTGGCTGTAACCTGAGGGAACATAGTTTCCCTGTCTGAAGCTATCTGCTTCTCGTGGCGTGCAGCTTGGCAGCAATGCCCTGCTTTCTTTGTCATTGAGTCTGACCGAAGAGAGCGAACGGCAAAAACCTCCTGTGTCAGGTACCACTTGGGGTTTTCAATTTTTTGTAGCACTGCCTGAGCAATCTCTGGATCTGTTCTTTTGAACTTATCATTCCTTCATAACTGCAGATCATTTGCGGGGCATCTGCAGCATGTGTAATGACATCCACAGGGGTGTATAGAACACCCCTAGGGGGGTTGGGCTTCCCCTTTCAAAACAGTTTCTTCATCGTCCCAGCTGCTCAGCAAACATGAACATCTTCATAAATACGTTTTTCTGGCCATCCCCTGGCCTTAAGGGCTCCAACGACCCGGGGATTCCGGGGGCGGGCGTGTCCCCAAAAGGACGATCAGCGAACTCCCATTTCAGGGTATCACTCTAGGAGGTTTCTCCCCCTCAGGTTTCCTGTGGGTTTTCCCTTTTATTTTTTTCTTCTTTTTAAAAACCATTTTTGCTGAGGGAAAAGGTTTTGAGGGTTGTCGGGGAAAGATCTGTCCAAACGTCCATGAAGTGCTTAAACCCAAAGGATTCTCTGGGCTCTTGCCCTTGCCAAACAGATTCTCCCCATACAGCCCCAAACCCACATTCTAAATGTGGTGTCTGCAGGCCCGGTAAACCCCTTTCCTTCAAGCGTTGCTCCGAAGCTTGGCAGCTCCCCGATTATCCCTGTTGCGGCCTTTGGGGTTAAAACACAAGGGCGTGACACCCCAGAAACCCCCCATGCCCCCCAAAAAATCCAGGAGCCTCTGCCTGAGCCTTTTTCCTGTTGAGCTGCTACACTGTTTCTCCCCCGTAGCTTGCCTTCAGGATAGCAGGGGGGGCCTGGACAGCACAGCCAAGTCTCTGACGTGGTCCCAGGATCACTTCCCAGGACATCTCTCAGATCTTGCCATCCCAGTGGAGAGCAGCATACTTGGGGGTCCTCGTAAAAGCGCCTGTACTCCTGGCTGATGTGGTACCTGTCGCATCCTGTTCCGTCCGTTTTTGAGGTTGGATGACAAATTGTCCAGGTCAGCTCCCCCACCTTCAATTACAGAGACTAAGGGGTGTCACTTGATTGTCAGAAAATCCAGCCCATCACGTTTCAGCAGATTCAACACCTCCCTGACCCCCCTGGGGGAAAGTGAGGGGTCACGTGTCTTTTGATGTGAAAATCCCGGACGAGGTTTTGGTAAACCAGCCTCTGCATTCCCCTTACTGTCGTTGGGTCAGCCCCGGGAGACACATCCACCCCCTTCGCTGTGTGGCAGCTGAAAAATTGGAAATTTTTTTGGGCAAATTTATATTTGTTCCTCTCTCTGCGCAGTTTTGCAGCCCTCTTGCTTGCTCTGGGACCGGACTCAAATATCTTGTCATGACCAACATGTGGGGCCTTTCTCTCTGTCTTTTGTCCCCGTAGAACCTGATGTTCCCGTCCTTCTTCTCCCTTGATAGGGGAGTCGGTTTCTCTCTTTTCCTGATGGCATCTGAAGCCCTATTCGAAAAGGCTATCTAATTCCAGGACAAAACACTCCTTTTCCCCCAGGTCACCGTTCACCTTTATTCCCTTTCTAACTCGTGCTTTTTTTTGAAGTTCATGAAAGCTGGGCCTGCATTTTACTTGGTCATGGTCTTTATCCTAGCCATCTGCAGAAAGGGGTGAAGCCTCCCTGTTTCATTGGGGAGGGGCTTGATGCTTTTGGTTTTCCCCGTATTTTCTGGGAAAAACTGAGATGGGGAATACGGGAAAGGGCCTGTCTGTTGGGGGGGTAACGGGACCACTGATGCGATGATGGGTTTTGCCGACAGGAAGGTTTTGTACGATCTATAGAGGTCGGCTGACGCTTGTCTCTGGACTGCAGGGGGAGGTTTGAAGCAACCGGGGGGGCCCGGGCTCCTTGTTACTGCCAAGTGAGTTACTTGTGAATATCCTGGATTTTTTGCAGGGTTTAACAGATTGCAAAAAACATAACAGACCATTAGATGTCATGCAAAACCATTTTGAATTTTTTTGACTAGAGTGAAATAAATTTTATTTTATTTAATTTTTTTTTTAAAATTTTCTGTAATTCACATTAAAAATTTCCATTAATGGTTTTTATGCATTTTTTTGTTTCAGTCAGCATAAATTACTTGCTTTTTAAACCTGCTTTTGCCCATTTATTGGGGAAAAAATGCGAAAACAACATCAAAAAGTCCAAACTGGCGTTTCAAAAAAAGTGTTGAATAAACTTATCTTTTGAAGCAAAGGTTCCCGACATTTTTGGGTTATAATGGTTGTAATTTTTTACTTTTTCCCGGGCAAAAAGCATTGGAAACCGTGGGAGAGTTACAAATGGAAAAAAATTTTTTTCTGAACAGGCAGGGGGGGGTGATGGTAAGGGGGGGGGGGGTGATGGGTAATGGGGGAGTGAATGGGTGTGTGGTGAGGGTAATGGGTGATGAATGGGTGGGGGGGGATGGGTTTAATGGGTGAGTGAATGGGTGGGGGTGTGGGTAATGGGTGATTTTAATGGGGGTGTGGGATAGGGAAAGGGTGATGAAGGGGTTTTGTGGTGATGGGTAAAGGGGGATGAATGGGTGGGGGGGATGGGTAAAGGGGGTGGGGGGGGGTGATGAGGTAGGGGGGTGGGTTGGGGGTGATGGGTGAGGGGAAAAGGGGGGGGGTGATGGGTAAGGGTAGTGAATGGGTGTGTGGTGATGGGTAAAGGGTGAGTGAATGGGTGGGGGGGGTGGGGAAAGGGTGAGTAAAGGTGTGTGGGGATGGGGAAGGGTGGTGAATGGGTGGGGGGATGGGAATGGGGGGGAATGGGTGTGTGGGGATGGGTAATGGGAATGAATGGGTGGGGGGGTGAGGGGAATGGGGGGGGTGATGGGTAAAGGGGGGTGAAGGGTGTGTGGTGAGGGTAAAGGGTGAGGAATGGGGGGGGAGGGTAGGGGTGATGAAAGGTGTGTGGTGATGGTAAAAGGGTGGTGAAGGTGTGTGGGGATGGGTAATGGGTGAGTGAATGGGTGGGGGGTATGGGTAATGGGTGAGTGAATGGGGGGAGGGGGATGGGTAATGGTGAGTGGGGGGTGGGGGGTTAGCCTGTTCAGAAACAATTTTTTTCCTATTTTTTACCCCCCTCAAGGTTCCTGCTTTTTTGACCGGGAAAAAGCCGAAAATTAAAACCCATTTTTGAGCTAAAATGTCGGGGGAATTTTGCCTCTTGGACCTCAAATTTTAACCCCCGCGACGTAAAAAGTCCCAAATTTTTTCCTTCCGCCAACTTTTTTTTCATGAGATTTTTTGTTACAATTGGGATGAACAACAAATTGGGTATAAAATTAAAAAACATTTTTAAATTTTTCTGAAAAAAAACCCAAGTAAACTTTTCAAAAAAAAAAAGACACTATATCCGAAAAAAAGCCATTTTCAAAAATTTCAAAAATTTCAAAAAATTTAAAATTTTGGGACATCAAAAAATGTGTGCAAAACTCTATTGCTATTCTATTGTTTTTTTGAAAAAAAATTTTCAAGTGGCAAAAAAACTCTTTGTCTATGTCAAGGACCTTCACGGGTCTTTTTTCAATTTTTACTTCTTGAAGCTTTTTCAAACGTGGTTTGCCACATTTTTAAAAAGGTACTTTTTTTTTTTGCTGAGAATCTGTGGTAAATTTTTGGGCGAATCAGTCATCATCTTGACCCCCCCCTTCAGCAATGTCATTCACTATTTTTACTTTCTGAATTTTTCCAGGGCCTTCTGTAGTATCACTCCTTTTCCATGTCGCCACGGTTGCAGAACCAGTCATACTAAATCCAAAGGGTGTCAAGCAGAAGTGACCCTCGGGGACCAACTAGACACCAGAGTCGTCTTGGCTGTAACCGAGGGAACATGGGTTTCCCTGTCGAAGCTATCTGGTTTCTCAGTGGCGTCAGCTTGGCAGAAATGTCCTCTTTCTTTGTCACTGGTTGCTACCGAAGGGGCAACGGCACAACCTCCTGTTCGGGTCCCACTTGTGGTTTTCATTTTTTTTTTTGTAGCACTGCCTAGAAATTCTGGATCTGTTCTTTTGAACTTCATCATGTCCTTCATGAACTGCAGATCATTTGCGGGGCATCTGCAGCAAGTGTAGATGACATCCCATTTGTATAGAACAGTCCTAGAAGGGGTTGGGGGCGTTCCAGCTTAAACGTTTCTTCATCGTACTCCATGCCCCAAAAACTAAACATCTTCAAGAATTCAGGTTTTGGCCATCCCCTGCCTTAAATGGCTCCAGGACGACCCCAGTGGATTCCGCGGGCAGGCGTGTCTAAAAGGACGATCAGCGTAAGCTCAGCCTCTCAGGGTAGTCACTCTAGGAGGCTTCCGCCTAGGATTTCCGTAGTATTGCTTGAAATCTTTCTTCTTTTTTTAAAACCTTTTTGTCTGATGGACATGGTTTAGGGTTGTCTGTGGTAAGATCTCCAAAACTCCTTGAAGTGCTTGAACCAAGGATTCAATAGCTCTTGCCTGCCAAAACAGATTTCCCTCCCTAAGCACCAACCACACTTCTAGTTTGGGGTTTGCCCTCGGCCAGGTAAAAAACCTTCCTGTAAAGCTGTTGCCCAAAAGTTTGGGCAGCTCCCCGAGACCCACTGTTGCTGGCCTTGTGTCAAACACAAGGGCAGTGATCATCCAGTAAGCCCCCCATGCCCCCAGCAAATCCATGGATGCTCTGCCCGAGCCGTTCCTGTTTAGCTGTCTATCAGGTACTCCCAGTAGCTTGCCTTCAGATATGCAGGTGGTCCTGAGACACACAGCCAGATTTTCACGTTTTTCCCGGGCACTTTCCCAGGGCATCTCTCCATCCCTTTCCCTCCCATGGAGAGCAGCAACTTTGGGGGGGTCCTCGCTAATGCACCATGTACTCCTGGCTGATGTGGTACCTTTCACATCCTGTTCCGTCTCGTTTTTGAGGTTTAGATGACAAACTTGTCCAGGTCAGCCCACCAGCCTTTTAATGTCAAGACTAAGGTGCACTTTATTTTCAGGGCAATCCCAGACTCAGCGGAAGCAATGTCAACACACCCATGACCCCCCTGGGAAAAGTGAGAGTCACAGTGTTTGGTGATGTGAACATCCAGGACGGGTTTTTTGGAATCCATGTCCTCGCATTCCCTTCACGTCGTTGGGTCAGCCCAGTAGACACTACACGTCCTTTTGCTGTTGGCAGCTAAAAAATTTTAAAAAAAATTTTGTGACAATTCATATCTTTTTCCTCTCTCTTGCAGTTTTGCAGCCCTCTCTGTTGGTGGGACCGTGATCAAATATCTTGTATGACCAACATGGGGCCTTTCTTGTCTTTTGATCCTGGTGAACCCATGTCCTTGTCCTTCTTCTCCCTTGATAGCATCGGTTTTCTCTATTTCCTGGGTGGGATTGAAGCTCCATGTCGAACGGCTATCTAATTCCAGGACAAAGGCACTCCCTTTTCCCCCCAGGGTCACCTGTTTTTCCTTTTTCCCTTTCTAGATCTCTTGCTTTTTTTAAGTGTCATGAAATGCTGCCTGCATTTTACTTGGCATGGTCTTGATCCCAGCCTCTGCCCGAAAGGGTGATAGCCTTCCCTGTTTCATTGGCGAGGGGCTTTATGCTTAGGATTCCCCGTATTTTTTTGGGAAACTCTGGGGATGGGGGAAGTATGGAAAGGGCCCTTTGGGGTGGGGAAATGGGGGGGGCCCCGAGCTGGATGATGGTACGATCAGGGAAAGGGTTTTTGTAGCAGATCTGTAGCAGGGCGGCGTGACGCTTGTCCTGGACTGCAGGTGGGGGTTTTGAATGTCAACTTTGGTCCCCGACTCCTTCTTATGCCTAGTGAAGTTATCTTTAAGTATCTTGGTTTTTTACGGTTTTAACGATCTGCAAAAACATAACAGACCATTTGATGTCATTAAAACCATTGGGGAATTTGTGACTAGAGTGAAATAAATTAATTTAGTTTTTAAATTTTTTTTGAAAATTGTTGTAAAAATCACTTAAAAATTTCCATAAAGTTTCTATGCATTTTTGATGTTTATCAACTAATTCTTTCTTTAACCTGCTTATGCCCCTTTTTTTGGTGAAAAAAAGGCGAAACAAACTTCTAAAGCTCCGAAACTGGGGGTTGCAAAAACGTGTTAGAATAAACTTTTATGCTTCATGAAGCAAAGGGTTTCCTGACATTTGGTATAAGGTTGTAATTTTGACTTTCCAGGTCAAAAAGCATTGGAAACGTGCGGGAGTTAAAAATGGGAAAAAAAAATTGTTTTCTGAACAGGTTAGTGGGGGTGATGGGTAATGGGGGGGGGGTGAGGGGGTTGGGTGAGGAATGGTGTGGGGTGATGGGAAATGGTGATAAATGGGTGGGGGGAGGTAATGTGAGTGAATGGGTGGGGGGGGATGGGAAAGGGGTTGATGAATGGTGTGTGGTGATAGGAATGGGTGAGTGAATGGGTGTTGGTGAGGGGAAAGGGGTTTGAGTGAATGGGTGGGAGGTGTGGGAAATGGGGAGTGAATGGGGGGGGGGTGAGGGGTAAGGGGTGGTGAGGTGGGGGGTTGGTAAGGGGTGGTAAAAGGGGGGGGGGGGAAATACATACATTTCTACATCCATGATTTCAGGAAGTTAGAAGGGGCATCTGGGGGCCCATTTTGGGGCCCGAAGGCCCACCAAAAACGGGTGGGGCCAAAAACCCACCAAAGCCCTCCGCAGGAGCTAGCCAAAAATCCGCCCCCGGGGGCGGCGTTTTCGGGGAGTAATAAGATTAGTATCTATCTATTTATTATCTTATCTATCTATCCTCCTCCACCATTCCTCCACCTCCCTCCCTCCATTCCTCCTCCTCCATCCCCCCAAACCATGTTTTGTGTTTACACAATACCTGTCTTATACACGGTTTCGGAGGGTTACCGTGGGGGTTTTCTTTTGGTTTTTTTTTTTAGGTTTATGTTAGGTTTTTTCGGGTTTTTTTAGGGTTTTTGTTTGGGTTTGTTTGGTTATTTGCTTGGGGAAATGAATTTAAATTTGTAAGGAATAGGCAGTACATCAAAAAAGATCTTGGCCGCCACCAACCTAAGAGAAGCGGGCGCAACGGACACAAAATCAACGGTAAAAGGGGAGGTAGTTTGGTTTGTTTTGGAAAAAAGGGGATAAAGGGGTTTGTACTAATAATTTTCGGGTAGGAAACAGCAGTGCACAGGGGATAGCTTGAAGTAGTTAGAAGGGGTAATTTTGTCGTGGGTGTTTAAAATGGTTTAGCCAGGTAATCCGTTTGTGGACCCGGAAATGGCGGCGGGACAGGTCAAAAAGGGGGCAGAAGTGGGAAAAGCTTTGATGCAATTGGGAAGGGAAAATAGCGAGACAGGGAATGCATTGTGTGAGGTGGGGAGGAAAAGCAGGCACAGTGCCCGCTATGTTTGAAAAAGTCACGGAAAGGACAGTGGCTTGCAGGGCGATAGCTGCAATGGTGGTCGCCAGTACCTGTGAGAGGATGGGGCCAGAGCTTTTAAAAGCTCCGGGGCCCCTGGAACTGTGGTTCTGTGGAATGTAGAAAGCAGGAAATTTAAAGGATTGAAAGGACCAAAAAGCAAAGGTGGAAATGGGGCGGGGACTGGGGAAACTAAACGTGCAAGGGGACTGAAGGGGGCAAAGGAGTGGTACAAGCCCTGGGGGGGATTATAAAAGCCCTTTCAATAAAAAAAAAACATGGAGGCAGAAAGGGCGGTAAGGGTAATAGCAGGGCTTGGGGGCCAGACCCACCACGGCCCTGGGGATGAGGGGTGCTTTACGTTAGGCTCCCCCAAAGCGGGATGCCCCAAGGAGGGAGAGTGGGGGGCTGCAGCGGTGGAAGAGTCTAGCAGGGGGGTTAGGGAGTTAGGGGTTGTGGGTGAGGCTAGGGAGCTGCAAACGGTGGAAGAGTGAAGTAGGCGGCCTAGGGGGGCTTTGGGGGTGGGGTGGACTGGGGGACCTGCCCCTCCCCCCCTCGCCAGTTTAGGCCACTGAAATCTTTGGGGAGCTGGTCGATCCGCCCCCCCATCGCTTTTGCCTGTAGGGCGCTAAAACGCTGGGGCGTGGGGGGGCCCAGGGGACCTGATCCCCGCCCCGGTGGGGGGGGCCGCTACGGCCCCATGGGGGAGAAGGGAGTGGAGATTACCAACCCGGGGGGGTCAGGGCGAAAACAACGGGGGGGAACCGCGGCAAAGAAGGGCCCATACTGTGTTTGGGGACGTATGGGAAGAAGAGGCGACACGGGGGGAGAGACCAGAAGAGTGTGCTGGTTAGCCTATTTGGGAAGGGTATGGGGATGTTGTGAAGGAGGGGGGGAGCAGGTGAAGGGGTTTCGGAGGGAAAGGTATAATGAGGGGGGGAACAGCCCTTAAATTAGGCCCGAGCAGCGGGGGGCAAGGTGATGGATGCCTTAAGATTAAAAAGGGCAGGAAAAAAGTACGAGTGCTGTGGTGGGAAACATGAGGCGACCCGGGAAAAAGCGGGGATGAGGAAAAGAACGCGACACAAACAACGACCCAAGGAGGGGTAAGAATGAAGAGCGGAGTGGC
>JACEEZ010003711.1:10000-12500 GCA_016584305.1 Chionoecetes opilio | reverse complement strand
AGAGAGTAAACAAGAACAAGAGTAACAAGGCTTTTGTATACTGTGTGGTTGTGTGTGGGGTGTATGTGTGTATGTGTGGTTGTGTGGTGGGTGGGTGGGTGGGTGTGGTGGGGTGGGTGGGTGGGTGGGGGGGGTGGGTGGGTGGGGTGGGTGGTGGTGTGTGGTGGGTGGGTGGTTGTGTGGTGTGTGTGTTTTTGGGGTGTGTGTGTGTGGGGTGTGTGGGGGTGTGTGTGTGTGTGTGTGTTTTGTGTGTGAAAGCAAGGACAATGGATGAAAATATACAATTGAATTTCTTGTTACGTATAATTTCCTTTCCTGTTCGCAATGAATTTAAACTTTCAATTCTGCATCAAACCCTTTACGTAACTAAGGAAAACTATTATATATCTCCCTACCGACACATATAAAACCAAACTAATCAACTTAAAATGATGCATTTAATAAACCCTTGAGCCCCAGAACGAAATTTCCTTGTATTTTTCATAAAGATTTTAGTGACTTAAGCAATTTTTATACTTGACCTTTTTAGTCCCTTGTCCACTAACCATTGGTGATTCAGGATTTCTTTATTTTTAGGTCACAACAAGTTTTTTGGACTTAAGCAAGTTTTATAGCTAGACCTTTTTGTATCCTTGTCCACTATTTAAATTTGGTATTTCAGGAATTTTCGTTATTTTATGGTAACAACAGACGATTTGTAGTGACTATAAGCAATTTTTTATGCTAGCCCTGTTTTTGGCCTTGTCCACAACCCCTTTGGGTTATTCAGTGACTTTCGTTATTCATGGCTAACAACAGACCTTTTTTATACCCAAGGGAAAGATTGGGGGGAAGGGGTTAAAAAAAATATCTAATATTAAGTTTCTAACAATCTACTTAACTTTTTGCCAACATTTGACTTTAGATTTTAAAAAGACTTAATCTCTCTTTGCTTACTTCTAACATAATATCTAGTACTATCTAATAAAATCTAACCAGCCTCGCCTAATCTTCACCTAGTATCTAATATTATTCAAATCTGATTATTGAAATACGTTTAACCCTTGAGGCCCAGAACGTAATTTAGAATTGTAATCTGGGACCATTAGACGATTTTTAGTGACTAAAGCAATGTTTTTATAGTATGACCGTTTATATCCTTGTTCACTAAATTATCGATATTTTTGTTACTTTTTGTTTTTTTATGGGTCAACAACAGACGATTTTTAGGACTATAAGCAAATTTTTATAGCTATTTACCTGTTTTGACCTTGTCCACTAAATTATCTTCCATATTTAGTTACTTTTCGTTATTTTATGGGTCGACAACAGACATTTTTTTATAGCCAAGGAAAGATCTGGGCGTGAAATACGTTTAGCTGCACAAAGTCGCTTGCTATTTACACTGCTACATAATCATAACAGAGTGCAAATAGGAGGAACTGCAAGGGAATTTACTTTTTTTCCCGCTTTTTTATTTAAAAAAAGGAGAGAAAGGGTTTTATTTTTGCGTATTTAAGGAGGAAGGAAGGGGGGGGGGGGGGGGGGCAGGAAGGGAGGGAAGGGAAAGGGGGGGGGGAAGGGGGAAAGGGGAAAGGGAAGGGATGGGAAGGAAAGGAAGGAGGGAAGGGGAAAGGAAGGGAAGGGGGGGGGAAGGGAAGGAAGGAAGGAAGGAGGGGAAAAAGGAAAGAAGGAAGGGGAAGGGAAAGGGAAAGGGGGGGGAAGGGGGAAGAGGGAAAGGGAGGGGAGGGGAGGGAAGGGAAGGGAAGGAAGGGGAGGGAAGGGAGGGAAGGAAAGGAGGGAAGGGAGGGAAGGAAGGGAAGGGAAGGGAAGGGAGGGGAAAGAAGGGGGGGAAGGGAGGATGAAGGGGGGGGGGGTTGGGGGAGGGAGAGGTAAATAGTCCCAGATTGTCTTACCAAACTACCCCGGGAGGTCGTTAAAAAAAAAGTGACATTCCTGCGAGATAAAATTACGCGCAACACCAACACCACCATCACCATCATCATCATCATCATCATCATCACTTACTGCCTTAACTTAGCCACCTTGTAACCCTTTAGTGTGATTAATAACTTTAAATACAAGAAATAATATTAATAATAAAAAAAAAATCATCCGTATCATCACTATTTTTGCTATCATTATCACCATCCACCCAAGACTGACAAATAGTGTGATAATGCAGTCATGTTTAATCATCGTCACTATCTTTATCACTATCATTATTATCGTCATCGTTATCACCACCACTCAGGAAATGTGTTTTAATAAAGGAATGATAGTGTCTCGTATCATCACCATAATTCGATCACGAAATTAATATGCGACACAACACCTCCACGAATCACCATCATCACCATCATATCATCACCACCAAAGATAACGTTCAAGAGGCCACGCTATTATTGTCACCACCATCATCACCACCACTACCATCATCATCACCACTTCAAGATATTGGTGATGAGAACATACAACACCATCTTCATCAACACCATAAACAAGAGGAGTTCTAGTGATG
>JACEEZ010003711.1:0-5000 GCA_016584305.1 Chionoecetes opilio | reverse complement strand
CTGTCTGTCCTCCACACCTACTATTAACTCTACACCTGTCATTCATCCACACCTTCGCACCTGTCTCTCTATCTCCACCTGTCAACTTACCACATGTAGACACGCAAACGTAAAAGGTTTAACTACTACTACTACTACTATTACTACTACTACTACTACTACTACTACTACTACTACTACTACTACTACTTCTTCTTCTTCTACTACTACTACTACCTATACTATTACTACTACTACTACTACTATTACTACTACTACTACTACTACTACTACTACTACTACTACTTCTTCTTCTTCTACTACTACTACTACTACTACCTATACTATTACTACTACTACTACTACTACTACTACTACTACTACTGCTACTACTACTACTACTACTACTACTTCTTCCTATACTACTACTACTACTACTACTACTGCTACCTATACTACTACTACTACTACTACTACTACTACCACTACTACTACTACCACTACTACTACTACCACTACTTATACTACTACTACTACTACTACTACTACTTCTTCTTCTTCTTCTACTACTACTAGAAATTCAATGATACTCGTGTTTATAGGGAAAAAAATTGTGGGATATTTATTAACAATGAGGAAGATGAAAAGGAAGAGGAGGAGAGGAGGAAGAGGAGGAGGAAGGAGAGGAGAAGGAAGAGGAAGAGGATGGGTCGTATCCTCATCACCATCACCACCACATCATCACCACTTATCAACACTGTATCGCTCACTGCATCACTACGCAATAAAAATCTACATCACTTAAATAAGAATCACCACCACTATGTCATCACCACTACAATCACCACCACCATGTCATCACCACCAAAATCATCATATCACCACCACCACAATCATCATATCACCATCACAATCATCATGCCACCACCACCACCACCACCCACCACTACCACCACCACTCTTATCAGATAACGAGAACTTCCTCATCCTCAAACAATGACTTCCCTTATGATAGCTTATGATAGCTTATCGCCTAAATACTAAAATTATAATACATGACGTAATAAGGTGTGATAATGGTGGCTTGTGGAAGTTGCATAACCTTTAGACCAGAATATATACACTTTAAGTTGCCTCTAGTCCTTCCTGTAACCACTTCACGCCCAGATCTTTCCTTGGCTATATGAAATCGTCTGTTATTAGCCATAAAACTACGAAAAAGTAACTAAATATACCAAATTAGCTAATGGACAAGGATATTAAACAGGTCAGATCTCTATAATATTGCTTATGTTCATTAAAATCGTCGCATGGTGGTTATGTTACAATGGAAATTACGTTCTGGGCCTCAAGGGGTTAAGTTTTGGGCGAAAGGTCAGTGCCAACCCCCTTCCCCCCTCCCCCCCTACGATAAATGTCACTGGTAAAAATATGCAAAAAACTGTAAAAATATGCAAAAAACTGTAAAAATATGCAAAAAACTGTAAAAATATGCAAAAAACTGTAAAAATATGCAAAAAACTGTAAAAATATGCAAAAAACTGTAAAAATATGCAAAAAACTAAAAATATGCAAAAAACTGTAAAAATATGCAAAAAACTAAAAATATGCAAAAAACTGTAAAAATATGCAAAAACAACTGTCAAAAAAAAAAATATGCAAAAAAACTGTAAATATGCAAAAAATAAATATGCAAAAACTGTAAAATATGAAAAAACTGTTTCAAAAACCTAAAAACATTAAAACTTGAAAATATGCAAAAAAAATAAAATATGCAAAAAACTGTAAAAATATGCAAAAAACTGTAAAAATATGCAAAAAACTTAAATATGCAAAAAAATATGCAAAAACTAAAAATATGCAAAAAACTGAAAAAAATATGAAAAAAAATCTAAAAATATGCAAAAAACAGTAAAAATATGCAAAAAACTAAAAATATGCAAAAAACTGTAAAAATATGCAAAAAACTGTAAAAATATGCAAAAAACTGTAAAAATATGCAAAAAACTGTAAAAATATGCAAAAAACTGTAAAAATATGCAAAAAACAAAAAATATAATAACCCAATGAAATAAAAAGATAATTCATTGAAATATACTAAAAATTGATAAAGTTTGAAAAATATAATGTTGAAACCAAAAATAAAATACAACGAAATAAAAAGCTATGCAGAAATGTAAATACTAGATAGTGATGAAGAAAAAGATTAACACTCCTAAAAAATAAAAAAAAATTAAGTTGACGAAACCTATCTATAGACAAATTAATAATGATAAAATATAAATGTTGTGAGATTTACCATTATATCTTTCAAGTTATTATGATCATTAGTTATTACTATCATTATCATTATTATCATAGCTACGTGTTATATGACAAATTTCTTAGATAATATTCTTTTTTCCTGATTTTACGAGAGGTCTTCAAATAGTGATAATCTCTCTCTCTCTCTCTCTCTCTCTCTCTCTCTTTTTTTTTCTCTCTCTCTCTCTCTCATTATTGAAGTTGTTATCTAGCAATGCCTACAATTTTTATGTCTGTAGTAAGTTTTGTCTCGTTTGTGATTTTTAATTGGAATATCTGAAGTTCATGTCTTGTGGCTGAATAGGACTTCTAATCATTGTAACTGAAAACTGACTCCAATTCGTGTTCAGCATGCCCGATACTGCTAGGAACTATTTTCAAGCATCTTTTATCAAATAATGCCAACTTTGCACATTTTTTCAATACGTAGACTTTGCTTGTAATACGTATAGATTTGCTTGTAATACTATAGATTGCTTGTAAATACGTTAGATTTGCTTGTAATACTCTAATTCTAATACTATAGTTGCTTGTAATACTATAGATTTGCTTGTAATACCGTATAAATTTCTTGTAAATACGTTAGACTTGCTTGTAAATACGTAAGATTTGCTTGGTAATAGTATAGATTGCTTTAATCGTATAGATTTGCTTGATACGTATAGATTTGCTTGTAAATCGTATAGATTTCTTTAATACTATAGATTTGCTTGTAAATACGTATAGATTTGCTTGTAAATCGTAAGATTTGCTTGGTAAATACGTTAGATTTGCTTGTAAAATAATGATTTGCTTTGTAAATACGTAAGATTTGCTTGTAAATACGTATAGATTTGCTTGTAAATACGTATAGATTTGCTTGTAAATACGTATAGATTTGCTTGTAAATACGTATAGATTTGCTTGTAAATACGTATAGATTTGCTTGTAAATACGTATAGATTTGCTTGTAAATACGTATAGATTTGCTTGTAAATACGTATAGATTTGCTTGTAAATACGTATAGATTCTAATACGTATAGATTTGCTTGTAAATACGTATAGATTTGCTTGTAAATACGTATAGATTTGCTTGTAAATACGTATAGATTTGCTTGTAAATACGTATGGATTTGCTTGTAAATACGTATAGATTTGCTTGTAAATACGTATAGATTCAAATACATATAAATTAGTTCCTAGCAGTTATCGGGCATGCTGAACACGAATCTGGAGTCAGTTTTCAGTTACAATGATTAAAAGTCCCTATTTCAGCCAATTCACAATGACACGATACTTCCAGATAGTCCTTAAAAACCACAAATTAGACAAAACTTACTACAAGACATAAAAATATGACAGGCATTGCTAGATTAATCATTACTTCAATACAACGATCAGTATTAGTATTTACAGTATTAGTCCACTCCCTTCCGCTGGCTTGGTGGTTACGTCACAGGAAGGGAGAGAGAGAGAGAGAGAGAGAGAAGGAGAGAGAGAGAGAGAGAGAGTAGAGAGAGAGAGAGAGAGAGAGAGAGAGAGAGAGAGAGGTAGGTCGTGCGTGAGAGGAAGGATGTTGTTGTGATGTATCCTCTCTCTCCTCTCTCTCTCTCTCTCTCTCTCTCTCTCTCTCTCTCTCTCTCTCTCTCTCTCTCTCTCTCTCTCTCTCATCTCTCTCTGTCTGTCACATTAAATTTTGTTCCTTTTGATTTGATTTTGATTTTGCACACGCAGCTATTATCAGCGAACGACTCTCTTATCGCGTACACACACTGAGAAGAGAGAGAGAAGAGAGAGAGAGAGAGAGAGAGAGAGAGAGGAAGAGAGAAGAGAGAGAGAGAGGAGAGAGAGAGAGCATCTGCATAGTGAGAGGATGCGATAAACAGCCCGAGTTGAACAATAAACAAGACACATCTGGGAGCCTGCAGGAAGAGGAGGATGATGATGATGATGAGGAGGAGGAGGAGGAGGAGGGAGGAGGAGGAGGGAAGGGAGGAGGAGGAGGAGGAGGAGAGGAGGAGGAAGAGAGCAACAAAATAAACTGCGAAAGAGTGTGTGAAACGATGAGGAAGAATATTAGGAGTAGCAAGAAAATGTGATATTGAAGATAAGGAAAAGATGAAAGAAGAAAACACGACAAGAAGTGAGTGAGGAAGGAGAAAGAGAAAGAGGAGGAGGAAGAGAAGAGGAAGAGGAGGAAGAGCAAGAGGAACACTTATGTAATAATTTCTGTACAATAATACACTAGTTATGTATGTACACAAATAACACCATGTAGCTTATTACGTAACACTACACCTCTACACACACACACACACACACACACACACACAAACACACATCAATCTCTTCCCTGCTAACATTTCCTCCCCACTCTTCACTGCTAACATTTCCTCCCCACTCTTCACTAAACATTTTCCCCCACTCTTCACTACTAACATTTCCTCCCCACTCTTCCTCTAACATTCCTCCCCAACTCTTATACAACTTTCCTCCCCACTCTTCACTGCTAACATTTCCTCCCCACTCTTCACTACTAACATTTCCTCCCCACTCTTCACTACTAACATTTCCTCCCCACTCTTCACTGCTAACATTTCCTCCCCACTCTTCACTGCTAACATTTCCTCCCCACTCTTCACTACTAACATTTCCTCCCACTCTTCACTCTAACATTTTCCCCCCCCCAAAATTTTTTCCCCCCTTCCCCAACATTTCCCCCCCCCATTCTTTCACT
>JACEEZ010003710.1:437084-473211 GCA_016584305.1 Chionoecetes opilio | reverse complement strand
TTTTCCCCCCCCAAAAAAATTTGGAATGGCTTGGTTTTCCATTTCCGGATTTTGTTGGGGTTATTTTTGGCTCAAAAAAAAATTTTTTCGGGTTAAAAATTTTCCATTTTTTTTTTACATTATTAAAAATTATTTCTTTGTGTTGTAAAAAAATGTTTTTGACCCAATACCATATTGGTTTCCACCAGTCACTCACAATCATATCACCCCCAGTCACACCCAATCACTGCATGCCAAACCCCCGGGGCCCGGATTTAGACCTGTGGGCCCCGGGTACTCTTTTTTTTTTTTGGGGGCCCCCTTTCTTTACAAAATTTTTAAAAAAGATGAGATCCGAGCAGCTGGGGGTCGGGTTTTTTTAAAATTTTACCTTTTGGAGCTTTTTGAAACAATCACAGGCAAATTTGAAAAAGTATTTTAACTTTAGCAAGATAAAATGGGAAAAGGGTTTATTACACTGGGAAAAATTTGGAAAAAAAAATTTTTGATTAGATTTTTAGCTTATTTAGCTAAAATTGGCATGCTGATTCCCTTTGTAGTCAGTTTTTTTTAGCACGTAAAGTTTTTCCACAGCTTACCCCCCAGAAGCAAAATTTCCCACTTGTGCCCTGTAGTAAAACTTCCCAGCTGTTTTCGTTTTTGACTCATGAGAGTTGGGGCAATTTTTTGGCAGTAAAATTGAGACAGGGGGTGGGGGTTTTGTGGGGCCCCCCCAATAGGTCAGTACTATAAATATCTGCAAACAGAAAGCTAGGATAGTGGAAATTTGGAGGTTTTTGTTATAGCTTTTTCAAACCTTTGTAAAAAAATACCATTGTTTTTCTATTTCTTTTTGCTGTTTTTTTTTGTTTTCAAGCTTGTAACTTTCCAGTTTTTAGTTTTTTATTTACATAGGTATATATTTTTTTTTCAGATCATGTCTCCCCTGCTACGTCTGTCGAAAATGCCTAAAAAAACCCCGACCTTCGCTTTAGGGGTAGTTTCACCATTCCAAGTGGGGGCAAGCACAGGGTATTTTCAAACAAGCATTTTGCTTTTTTAAAAGGAAACTGGGTGTCAAGAAAAGCTAGGGGCCCCCTCACAAAGTGTGCAAGCAGTTTTCGAGAGTTTCGAGTGGAAAAAAAGGAACACGTAAATTGGGCATTTGGTATCCCAGGTTTTTTGGGCGGAGCAAAAGATATTCACAGACTTTTATTTTTTTTTAGTGAAACATCGGGTTTTAAAAGAAAAAAAAATAAAAAGAATTCCAAATCACCGTCAGCTATAGCCCAATGCCTCATTCAGCTGAAATTCCAGTGCCAGTTTTCGAAAAAATCCCTCCCTAGAAGACGGTGATTTTTAAGAAGCAGGACAGCAATATGAGATTTTGACATTCACGGGGATTCAGTTCGTGGGGGATTGTCACACTTTGAATGATTTAGACGTGATTAGGCCTACCAAAAAAAGCTTCGAAATACTAGCATCAAGACTAAACGAAAAAAACATACTTAAAAAGGAGGAAAGGGATATACTTCGAACCAAGAAAGTACTTTTCTGCAGTATTTTCGAAGTGCCGGGGTTTTGGGTTTTGCCAAACTTTCCGGGTTTTACTAAAGGAATTTAGGGCTTTCAATCTAAAATCCAAAGAAGGCGTTTGTTTTTTGTTATTCAAAGGGGGCTTGAAGTGGTCTTCACAAAATGGCAATTTGTTTGCCAGTCCCTATTGGGGCATTGGGTCTGTCTTCGTGAAGATATAGATGTAAAGAGAGTCATTTGGTTTTGCAAAAATGACAAAACAAATTGGGTCACTGGTTGACCTTAAAATGGTGTCCTTCCTTCTTGGCAACAACGTGGATAACAAAGTTCCCCGCTTTCTCTGTAGTGGATAGCAGAGCTCGAAGAAAGCAGGGTTTAGACGAATTGGCCTCCGGATCTGATCTTAAACCGGGAGTCCTAAATTGTCCTGAGCCCCCTTTTTGAAGGAAGAAAATAATTTCCCACCTCTGCACATAAAACTAGGTTCTGAAAAAAATTTGTAAAAACTTTAAAATGAGGGACTGTTTTAAGTACACTCTTTGGGTTTCCCGGCTGTCAATGAAAAAAACAAGGGCCCGGGTGTTTGATGGGGCCACAAATTTGACAGTCTCAAAGATGAACATTTTAACGGTACTATGTCAGACTTGAAAAAAATGCTTGGTATCATCAAAGACGTCGTCAAAAACTTTTTTGGAAATCAGTAAGTAAATTTCCGAAAAATTTTTGAAACTATTTGGGGAGTCAAAGCGCTTTTTTGAACAGAGTATTTAAAATACATTTTTGCATAGCCTCTTGCCAACTTTCCCGGAAATCTTGGGGCTGCTAGCGACGAGCAAAGGGAACATTTCACCAAGATTTAAGGTTATGGAAGAACTTCCAGGGTAGATGGATGGCATATGATGGTGAATTGTTTGGCATCAAACGCGATAGTCCTCAAATTGAACACTCCCCACAAAGTACAAAATAAATTTTTACCTTACCTGCAACCCCAAATTTTGCCTTATCCTTTCTAAAAAAAAGATAAGTAAAAAAACATTCTATTTATGCCTATTTCTTTTATTTTTTATTTAGTTAAATTTCAACTTTTATAAAAAAAGCCTGTTACTGTTTTTTACGTATTTTTTATATTTTTTTGAAAAAAAAAATCCCACAGTTCAAAAAAATTGACGTGATAGAGAAAAACTGAGACAGTTTGGATTCCCCCCAAAAAATTTTTAATAAAAAAGTGTCAGACTAAAATCAAAAAAATTTGTCCCGTGTTTATCATTATTTTTTAACAAAGTAAACAATAGCTCTATTTCAAAAAATAGCTGAATACTGTGATGCATTCTACATTTTTCCCTAACTGCAAAAGACAAATAATTTTTTTCAATACCATAGCTACCTTTAAAATTTAAAAACGGGAGTGGACTTTCGGACACCCTTGCAAAGTTTTTTTATCAAACATGAAAACAGTTTTTCTAGGTTTCTATTCAATGCTCTCAAACTAGTGGTAAGCCTGTCATGACACATTGTAGTACGAAATCTGTTTTTGATAAATTTCATTTTACTGAAAGAACGTTCTCCAGAAACAATTTGTAACCATGAGCACCAAGTACATCCGCAACATTATTTCAACATTTGGAAATGTATCTACAACATTCTTGTATATCAACAGCTTGTAAAGGAAATGTGCCCCCTTTCTCTACATCTTCGTCTTTAAGAAATTGAGTAAAGAAGGCTGCAAACTGCACTAGTTCAACTCCAAGTGTTTGGTCCAGATCATTCTGTACTCAGCAAACCAATTTCGCAGCAGCTGCTTCAATTTCATCACAATTCAATGATTGCAGTTTATCCAAGAATCCAAAAAGTGAACAGATTTCTTCATAGGCCTTCAACCGTTGATCCAGTGAACTCAGGAAACTGATAAAATTGCTGGAAGGAAATTCTGTATGCGAAATGCTTCTGACTGTGAGAGTGATGCTTCTTCAGATCGTCCATAATCCAATGGATTGAGTAGGACATTACGTTGGCGCTTACGTGTCTGTAAATATTCCTCGGTTCCTGACAATTATTTCCCCTTCGCCTCATAAACATGGAAGCGGTCTCGTTTTTCACGTACAAAACATTCCAAGGACTTCAACATTGCGACTGCTGTGTTCAACTCAAGTTTTGGATCTTGCAATGCGTGGCTTGTGACATCAACTCTACCAAGAATGTCATGCCAAAAACAGCATAAATGGCTGTCTCTAGCTTGCCCATCTTTTCAAGGAGACCGCTGGCTTCATAACGAGTTTTTCTCATCTCATTCTCATCTCTAGTTATATTAGCAAGTGCTTCACGGATTGGGACATATCCTTGGCCAATTGCTTTCACTGCAACATCTCGACAGGACCATCTTGTTGCAGAAATCCTCTTTGGTACAGACACTGGGCCAGATTCTACATTTTTCAGTAAATCGCTAATAATTGCATAACGACGTGTAGAAGCTGTGAAGAACACATAAATGGCCTCTAGAAAATCAAAAAATGAGATAGCTGCTTGACAACATTCAGCTGCAGCTTTTCCAACCAGGTTTAATGAGTGACCTGCACAAGGTATCCAAACTGCATGATGATTTTTAGCTGCAACTTTGGCTTGCAGACCATTGTATCTTCCACTCATAGATGTTGCATTACCATATGATTGCCCACGACAATTTTGAATGTCAATATCATAGTCTGTTAGAAATTTCATCAAACCTTCAAACATTTCTTGAGCCTTGTGTCCTTGATTTGGTAAAATTTTTACAAATCTCTCTACAGGTGTATCATGCTCCATGTATCTGAAGATCAGTTGTGTTGCTGGAAATTGGGGGTTTTAGGTATGGGGGTTTTATAACGGGTCAACGTTACTTGAATGATATTATTTGGGGTATTTGATAAAAATTACAATTGATGAAGGTTTAAAATAGTCTTTGACTTACATTGTTTTAGTGTACCATTCCCTACGGAGATTACTGAAAAAGGGGGGTAATTAAGGGGGAAGGATAAAAGGGTTTAATTTGGGGATAGCTGCCACCACCCTGGCGATTTTTTCGTTTGATTACTCCCGGGGCACTTTAGTTTTTTAAATACTAGATGATCGGGTAGTGGGGGTTGGTACGGGGGGTTATCCGAAAAAAATTGGACTCTTTGGAAGGTGGGGAATTTTTTTTCCAAACTCAAAATTCCCCGGGGTTTTTCTAATAACCAAGAACTTTTTTGTAAATAAAACCCTATTTTTTTTGGAAAACATGGAAATCTTCATTTGAGATCTTTTCGTTTAAAAGGGTTAACAATCCCAAAGAAAACTCTACTCGGAAAAACGAAGTTTTGATTTCACCCCGACGTAGGTTTCCAAAGTATAGATGAAGCTCTTCTGAGCAAAAAATTCCCACTTGAATTTCTATCTGCTTTGCCACACGGGGAAAATATTTACAATTTTTATAAAAAAATGGAAGAAAATTTCTAGTAAAAAAAAGGGAAAATGTTTGAGACAGGTGGCGTGTTTCTTAAGCCCCATTTTTTTTACTGAAATGGTGACCCGGGGGTTTTTTTTTTCCGGCCCGGGGAAGAGGGGGAGAGAGACTGCTTTAATTCTCTTAAAAAGGTGGGCGGAACATCTATCCCTTAGTGACCGAATGTCCCTAATATTTATTAAAAAAATTAAGATGTAACATAAGGAAAAAAACCACGGAGCCGGGGCATGTCTTCCCTTGAAGAGGGGGGAAAGGGAAAGATGGCTCTTTCCCCTGCGGTTCTCCACCAAAAAAAAAAAGAACTTTTTTGGGAAAGTTCCCGGATTAAAGAAAAAATTTATAACCAAACCCAACTATTTAATAATAAAAACTCGCGATCCCGAAGAGGCCGCCTTAATAAAAAATGGCTACTTTGTGTAAGAAATTTAATGTTTTAGTCTATACCCCAAAGGGTTTGGTTTTTAATAAATATGGACATTCCGAAACCTTTTTGAGTGAAGGGGTTTTAAAATCTTACTAGAATTTTGGTGAGTTTTCATTTTAGCGGGATCCACACAACCCCCCTTAATGACCATAACCGAAACTGGGGATTATTTTAAAAGACGGTAGTTCGGGAGAGTTTTTGGTCTGCCCAGATAACGGGAAAGATAAAAGAACTGCACATTATTTTATCCTGATGCAGAATAATTTCCACGAATTTGGACTGCAACGGAGTGAGGGAGGGAAGGGAAAGGGAAAAGGGAAAAAAAAAAGTGAGGGGTGAACCACGAAAGAAGATAGAAAAAATGGCGTTGGGATGGAAAAATGTTGAAAAAGATGGGGGAAAAGGTAGAAATAGATAGTCATCTGAAAAAAGAAAAAAAAAATTAACTACTGACAAACATAGCGGGGAATTTCATAATAAAAATTTTTCCCTACTATTTCCGAATAAGGGGCATTACACGCGTCTTTCCCCAAAAAATTAAATTCTTAAATTCAAAGAAAAATACTACGGTCAGGTTTTCCTTTTTTTTTTTAAAAACTGCGTAAAGGGAAAAGTGTTGAGACGAATTTAGAGGAATTAATGGAAATTCTTTGTTTTTTTGAAAAGGGGGGGTCTTTGTGTTTAGTTTACACGAAATCCATAAAAGGAAGTTCCCAGTCAACCTGATCCCGGGGAAATGAGGACCGCAACCTTTGACTTAGTCCTATTCTGGGTGCAGGGAGATATCCAAGGCGCACCCCGTTGCCTCTGGAAAATGATAAGACCCCAACAATCCAAAATACCCCCCACAGAAAGGGTTTGATTAAAGGTAAAGGTAAATACTCTATCTCGAATTAAAAAACTCCTCCCCCTGAAACCAGCTTGCCCCTGAGAACGACGCTCCGACTTCTAGACATGAAAAAACTCCTAGCCAAATTGCTTCATTAGTTTGAATACCTACCTTTGACTCACTAAGTTCATTTAAACTTTTTGCTTTAACCCCTGAATATACCCCGGGCGTGTTTATTGAACTTTAATTTAAAATCCTTGAAGACCCTCGAAAACCAGACTGAGTTTTTTAATGAAATTTGGTAGCTGGACCAAAAAACCTCTTACCTGGGTATTTAAAAACATTGACCCCCAAATTTTTTTTTTGACCTTTTCAATGTTTTCATTAAAAACTTTTTATTTAGTTTTCCCCAAGAGTAAAACCGGGGGAGCCAATACCTAACCAGAGTAGGGGATTAAATTCAAGTTTATAAAAAAAAATTAATGTTCATAAAATAAAAATTTTCAATGTCATGCCAAAATAATTTTTTCCCCATTTCTAAAAATTTAACTAATTATAACAAAACGCATGAAATCCCGGGTTTGTCTTTGAGGAGGTTCCGTAGGGCGGGTTTTTAAACTTTAGAGTCGGAAAAAAGATGTCGTGATCCTTTCTATCGATGCAGCAAAAAGTCCTGGCGCCTTGGTCGCCGGGGGAGGGTAATATGGCGCTGTATGATCAGCTACCTTAGGGGGACGGGAAACCCCAGAAGGTCCATTTTTTTGTTGGAAAATCCCTAGGGTCTTGGAAAAAGAGGTATCCCTGCAGAGTCTGTGTCTCCCTTTTTGGGAAATGGCGCCACGGTCGTCACAGCGGCGTGAGTAGATTCTTTGCGTGGGGTTATACGTAACTCATGACGACGTCAGGGGGAAGGCGAGAGAGATCCCGGACTGTCCCCCCGACGCGGGTTCACGTCCCCTTTTTGCCCCTGGTGGGGGGTGTCGGGCGTGTTGGAGCGGCTAGAAACGGGTAAGGCAGCGGTACGGCGGCGGACTGTGAGGGCGGCGGAATGAAAAGGGGAGCTCGGGCTAGGCGCGTGGGGATGAGAAGGGTGGCGATGAGGCGGCGTGGGGTCTGGGCGAGCGCGCTGCTGGGGGGCCCTCAATCTTAAGGGCGCGGGAGTCTTCAAGGGCGCGGCCCCTCGAACGCGCGGTATGCGCGGCTGGTCGGCTAGGCGGGGCGGGGGCGGCGTCCGGTGGCGGAGTTTCGGCTGAGCGGGGCTACGGTTGTTTTACAGCTCACGCCAAAGGTCATGGTTTTGATGTATTGTGTTTGGGGATAGGGGGGGGAAGCTAAAAAGCCTACTATACTGATCGATTACTATATGAAAAATTTACTGAAAAATTTACACTTGCTATTTATTTTCCCCGGTGCGTTTTGTTGCTGTTATTTTTAGGAAAAAATATACCCCCGCTTATCACCCGTGGTTTTATGCCGATCAAAGAAAAAAAAAACCACCCCTAAAAATAAGAAAATTGTCTATTTTAAAAGAAATTTTATTTTTTCTCTTAATTGTAGTCTCTGATTGAGATCATCTTCGATATAAGGGTAAAACTATACCAAAAAAACTCTACTCGGAAATACAAACTTGATTTTAACCGACGTAGGAATTTCCTAAGTTATGAGATGAAGCTCTTCTGGCATAAATCCCTCCATTGAATTTTTACTCGTGCATTGCCCTAAATAGGGACATTTATTAATATTTTTAAATACCATGGAAGTAATTTTCTAGTAGAAGAAAAAAAAAGTTGAACGTGTGTCTGTGTTACATTTAAGACCATGTGGGGGGTTGGGGGGTTTTTGCGTCAAAACCTTGAAAAGCGGGGAGAGAAGAGCTTAATATCTCTTTTAAAAGGGTGGGGGAAATCTAGCCTTTGGACATGAACTTTCCCTTTTAATTTTTATAGAAATAATAGATGTAAACATAAGGGAGAAAAACCACCGGGGCCCGGGGGGGTTTCTTCCTTTAAGAGGGGGAGAGAACGGTATGCCCTGCGGTTCCCGCACCAAGAAAAAAAGAAAATTTTTTGGAAAGTCTCACCCTGCCTTAAAAGCAAATTTTTAATCCCGAACCAAAATTAATAATGAAACTCGGATCCCGAAAGGCCGCCTTTAAAACAAAAATGGTACTTTGATGTAAGGAATTTTAAAGTCCCTTTATCTAAATTTTCCCAAAAAAGGTTTTTTTTATATAATATCGACATTCCCAACCCTATTCAGAGTGAAGAGGAGAAAAACTTTGTAGAATTTTGGGAGCTTTTATTTTAGCGGGATCCCCTACAAAACCCCTATTGACCAAACCCATAACGATGGGGAATTTTGAAAGTCGGTAAGATTTTGGGGGAGTTTTTTGGTTGACCCCGAAAACTGGGGGGATAAAAAGAACTGACTCAAGTTATCCGATCGCAGAATAATTATCCCACGAATTTGGCCTCGCATACGGCATGTGAGGGAGGGAATGGAAGGAAGGAAGAAAAAAGTGACGGGTGAAACCACGAAAGAAGATAGAACAAAATGGCGTCTAGGATGGCCAAATGTTGAGAGAAGATGGCGGAAAGGTAGAAATACGATGAGTCATCCTGAACAAAGAGAAAAAAAATTAACTACTGACAAGACATAGCGCGGAATTTCATAATAATAATTTTCCTACTATTTCCCGAATAATGGGCATTACACAGTGTTAGTTGATCAACATGACCTTCATCAGGTGTTGAATCGAGATAAATTGAGTAATATTTTGACAGCTTTATACGTGCAATTATTTCCTTGAGTACTTCATTGCCTGAGTACTTACATTAGTCTGATGATTTCTTCACAGATGGTTGAAGATAAATAGTTTGTATGGCCACTGCCTCGACTGGCATGATTATGTATGTGTTTGCCTGAGGAAATCATCATACCCCGGCCAAAGCTCTAACAATCCTAAATAATTTTCATTATGAGGAGATCCAATTATTTCATCATCTCCTCGAAGAGCTAGGCCTCTTTCACATAAAAATTTCAACACACTAATCAGTCGTTTCAAAAGACTACACCAATACTGCTCAACTTGATCCACTTGTGTTGTTAGCTTTGAGTCTACACCTCCAACTCTCATTGCACGACTTGTTGCTGACAAAACTGCTTGAATGTGATCCTTTGATTGTTCATGGACAGCAACCCTATTGGCGTGTTTCCAGTCACAGAACCCATCAGATGTGAACTGAGATCTCGAAACACCCATTAGCTTGCAATAGAAGAAGTAGACCCCGCCCATTTTCTGGAGATAGACATAGCCAAGAACGCTTTGTAACTTCCCCATTTCGATTCCTTCGCTAAAAACATACCTGGTGTGCATTTGCGACTGACATTTTTTGCGTCTTTTGGATTGCTGAATTAGCTTTCAAAAATGTTGCATCACTGTGGTGGAGACTCTCAGCACCTTTCTCTTTTTCTTCTGTTTTTCTTTTACTTTTTGATCTATCTATATATGTATGGATCATCCACACCTGTGGATACACAAGGAAGCACAAGGAAAAGATGCAGAGGATGTTACGAAAAGATATCACTAGGAGAAGAATACATGGTGGCCTCAAACAAGGCTAGAAGAGTTCTTCGCAGTGCATGTGATGGTCAGCCACATCTCTGCCTTTCATGTTTCAATGAAAAATATGCCTCATGCTAAGGAAAATGCATGGGAAATTGGGAAACGATTACACATTCGGATAATTCAATTTAGCTTTTTTTTTATTTTTGTTTACGGAACTAATTTCGTGAGTTTTATGGTATTTTCTTCTACAGTTAATTACTGCTGCATTATGTAATGATTGTAATTTGCTTGTAAGATGAATACACCTTACAAGCTTTGTGTTACAAAGTTTTTTATGCATTTTGGAAGCATGTATTGTTATACATAATATTATCTTATCAATGCATCTAATTTCAATGTTTAATTTTTGCTTCATATGCAAAGAATGCATTCGCATGTTTTATTTGATAACTGCTTTATTTATATATTGATTATAATGCTTATAGGATCACATTATCATATGAAAACATAATAAATAAAAAAATTGATGAACAAGGAAAAAGGATTTTTGGGCTAATCATAATTAACTAATTTACACAATTATGAGTATTTTTTATTACCTGATATCGTTGCAAGACATTTATAGCCATAACAAATACAAATGTATATAACAATTGGCTATGTACTCATGTTTGCAAAAGTTTTTAATAAGGGTTATTCGGGCCACGGATGTACCGATTCGCAAAGAAGGAAAGATCTGATCGGTACATCGGTGGCCCAATACGCAGTTAATGTGTTAAAATCCCACTGTAGTGATCATCCATACGATGATACGACGCCACTTTTATGTAAACAAACACTTACGTCATTCTGTGACATATGAGTTCACTTTCATTACTTCATTTCATCACATATAGACATATCTCAGTATTCTGTGCCTTATTAGCACACTCTTTGTGTATTCATGGACACCAGAAATCATTAATTGGTCGCGAAATATTACATCGAAAATGAAAAAAATACTAAAACTTACTCAAAATCAGCCACGGGTCGCTCATTAAACCCCTTAATCAGCTGCGTGTGCCCGTTTTCCCTAAAGCCCCGTCCACACTACCACTCACCACCGTCGGCGCTTGCCGTCGGCAAGCGCCGACGGCAAGCGCCGATGCCAGTGTTGTGTCCACACATTTTTCTCACTTTTTTGTCTTCAACTCGCTGCAATTTCTCAACTATTTCTCCCATTTAATTTTTTACCACATATTCGTAATCAGCTGACTTACTTGGTTCTGATGGTATACGGTACATAGCAATACAAAAATATCTAGATGGTGAAAACTGCCGATAACTTGAAGCATATGTTCGGCGCTGACCCGTGAGTGACGGTCATGCCCGCCCAATATTAAACCTGCTGAATGTTGGCGGGCAGCGCCGACGGTTACATTTTGCTCGTCGGCATCGTGTCCACACTGCCACTTTTGAGTGACGAACACTGTTCGACGGGAAGCGCCGACGGCGCTTGCCGACGGCAAGCGCCGATGCCAGTGTTGTGTCCACACATTTTTTCTCACTTTTTTGTCTTCAACTCGCTGCAATTTCTCAACTATTTCTCCCATTAATTTTTTATCACATATTCGTAATCAGCTGACTTTCTTGGTTCTGATGGTATACGGTACATAGCAATACAAAAATATCTAGATGGTGAAAACTGCCGATAACTTGAAGCATATGTTCGGCGCTGACCCGTGAGTGACGGGCATGCCCGCCCAATATTAAACCTGCTGAATGCTGGCGGGCAGCGCCGACGGTTACATTTTGCTCGTTGGCATCGTGTCCACACTGCCACTTTTGAGTGACGAACACTGTTCGACGGCAAGCGCCGACGGTGGTGAGTGGTAGTGTGGACGGGCTTTAAAGTAATCGTCCAGACCCATTTTTTCTTTGCATAATTATGTTGAATGTTCATTCAAAATACCTAATCCACAAAAAATTATTCATTTTCGCGCCTTATTTCCCTAAAAAACATGACTTTTGTAAAAAGCGCGGGAAAAACAACAGCCACATTCCAGCCGTGGCGCGAAACTTGCTGGCGACGACACAAGAGGTAAGCCTCCCAGCCCCGCCCGACACAAACACACGGAGACTCTGAGAAAAATGTAGTACTTGGGGAATTTTGGGTGCTTCTGGTATATTTTTTGTGCGACACGGCACATACTTGCATCCTGCATGGGCACGGCAAGAAAGCCGTGCCATTCCCGAGAGCTTAGCACCCATTCACAACCCACACGGCGACGATATATGTGTGCAGACCTTTGGAGCGACGGGGAGCGGCTGGTAATAGCCAGGGTACTGCAGCCCTCTCATCTCGGTGGCCTTGCTACTACCCGCCGCTCCCCGCCGCTTGCCGCCGCTGCACACATCTGTACACATATATCGTCTCCCCACAGTTTGCAAATGGGTGCTAAGCTCTCTCGGTAAAGGCACAGCCCCCACGCTGCACCCACACAGGATGTAAGTACATGCCACATCGCACAAAAAAAATATCAGAAACACCCAGAATTCCCCAAGTACTACATTTTTCTCAGAGTCTCCGCGCATATGTATCAGGCGGTACTGGGAGGCTCCCTGTTGTGACGTCGCCGACCCATGGTGCGTCGTCTGCTGATAAACAGTTGTGTTTTGAGAGCACGGGGAATTTACAGATTTTGAATGCGGATCATTTAAAAACGGGTGACTGGATGCAAAATGTGACAACATATTGTTGATATACTCGATCATGGCCATATTTTGACTGCATTAAATCAGGAATGATGAAATGGTCTGGACGATTACTTTAAGCCCCGTCCACACTACCACTCACCACCGTCGGCGCTTGCCGTCGGTGCTTGCCGACGGGAAGCGCCGTTGCCAGGGTTGTGTCCACACGAACGGTTTTGTTCGGCGGTCAGCGCGCTTCCTGATTTCAAAGCGAGTCATGTTTTCTGCATATCGTGTACTCTCACTCGAGATTATGAAATAACCACAGGAGGTTTAGAAAAACTGACCCAACTATCATCTTCATGACACATTTCTGCATATCATAAGCAAGAAAAAAATACGAAAACCTTTTTGTGTATTCTAAAAAATATAGCAAAAGAAATAGTGTATAAACATGTTTCTCACTTTTTTGTCTTCAACTCGCTGCAATTTCCCGACCATTTCTCCCATTTAATTTTTGATCACATACTCGTAATCAGCTGACTTTCTTGGTTCTGATGGTAGGCTATACGGTACATAACAATGCAAAAATATCTAGATAGTGAAAACTGCCGATAACTTGAAGCATGTGTTCGGCGCTGACCCGTGAGTGACGGGCATGCCCGCCCAATATTAAACCTGCTGAATGTTGGCGGGCAGCGCCGACGGTTAAACTTTGCTCGTCGGCATCGTGTCCACACTGCCACTTTTGAGTGACGAACACTGTTCGACGGCAAGCGCCGACGGTGGTGAGTGGTAGTGTGGACGGGGCTTTAGAGGGAGACCATTCTAAACCTAGAAATGTGGCCATGGGCAATCAAGCAACACTACTGCTATAGGCAGTTGGATATAAGATAAATTATTAATTTGATTATAAATTAAGGCCTCTTGATTAAAAAATATTTATTATAAAAATATACAAGGAAGTATTAAGTAAATGAATAAATAAGAACAAAAAATTTAATATGTGACGACCCCAGGCCCCAGTTTGGTAGATTGCCCCATTTTGTGGGGGGCCCCCTGATTGTGGGGGCCCCTGGGCAGCTGCCCACTATGCCCACTCCTAAATCCGGCCCTGACAACACCACCACAACAACCCATATCAGAGAGCCTCTCCGAGAGGTGTCACTCGGCTGATTTAACATGGCGCGCCATTTTGAATTCATGGACGGCAGCGATCCTAGCGGCAGCAGGGGAACTCTGACAGTCGCCCGTGCAAAAAGAGGGGGAATCTCATCTCCTTTTGGTGATGATGGGGTGATAATGGAAGGTGGGAGAGAGGGAAGGAAGGAGATATGAGAGAAGGAAAGGAGGAATAAGGAGTAAGGAAGAAATTGGAGGGATGAAGAGTCAGAAGAGGAACTGACGAGGAATTCGAAAGAAATAAGGAATCAAAGAAGGGAAGGAATTCCTCCACTCACGCGTTACCCATCTTCCCCCACCCATTCACTCACCCATTACCCCACACGCGTTACCCATCTTCCCCCACCCACTCACTCACCCATTACCCATCACCCCACACCCATTCACTCACCCATTACCCATCACCCCACACCCATTCACTCACCCA
Source organism: Chionoecetes opilio (assembly GCA_016584305.1). Lineage (NCBI taxonomy): Eukaryota > Metazoa > Arthropoda > Malacostraca > Decapoda > Majidae > Chionoecetes > Chionoecetes opilio. The sequence continues at coordinate 459,115 of JACEEZ010003710.1, read as the reverse complement.
TCACCCATCACCCCGGACCCATTCACTCAACCATTACCCATCACCCCACACCCATCCAGAATTAGGTTAGGATAAGAACAAGAGAACATACGTAATATAAAAGGCAAAACCAACAACAGAGGAATGGCTACATGTGTGGCAATCAGCATTAAAGAACACAGTCACCGATTTCCTCTCACTCACTATACTGTTGTTTTTTACGACGTGAAAAAAGTCATTTTCCTTCACTCCTCAGTTCTTAATCAATAGATATAGTTTCCGACAATACTTTTGTGCCCGCGGTCGCTGGTGACGTCACGGCACGAAGGAGAGCAGAGAGGAAGGTAGCCATATTTCCTCTCTCTCTCACTAAGCCTGGCCTCGACAGCACGTGTGGGGAGTTGTGTCTTACAACCCTTTTAAAGGTATGTGTGGGGAGGTGTATTGGTGGGGATGTATAGGGGATTGATTACTTATCTGTTATAGCTTGAATATCCATTGCATTATGTGTTTTAAAGTGTTTTGGAGCGGGGTGAGCTGATGGTGTGAGCTGATGGTGTGAGCTGATGGTGTGAGCGTGAACTGAGTGGATGACCATGGACACACCAGTGGATACAGCTAAGGCCATGATACATAGCGAGTGTGTGTGTGTGTAGCCTACTTTACACAGTGACAGTGGGGTGAAGGAATTCTTGGGTTTTTGTTAAACACGAGTGAGAGTCGCGTCGTGTCGATGTTCATATTGTGCAGTTATTTATTTTTGTGAAACCTTAGGTTAAGTAGGGATGTGAATACTGGCCCATCAGTATGTGATAATATACTGAAAAACCCCGTTAACGAGTTGTTTATTAAGTCCCAGTAATACTCACATATTTTCTTAATCTTTAATTTTTTTTCCCACTTATTGTGGGTGGTGGCAGCGTAATCGCCAGGTTTGTGGAGCCCTTCGAGTTAACATCAAAGCTATAAGGGGGGGCGCTACACCAGATAGCTCTTAGTCACATTTTGGGAGATGCTGCTGATATTAATTAACATATTTAGGCTAATTGCAGATGAAATGGCGACAAGGAAACCCACGATCAGGCATCAAATGCTGACATTTCTTGTAAACAGGCTAGATTCATTTAAGTTGTGGAAATGTTATCTGACCTTCTTCCTCTGTCTGTCAATAGCTATTCATGGACACTGCCCACGCCAGTTAAGATGCCAATTAACAAAATTATTAACACAATTATGCTAATTACATCGATGATACAACAACAATAACAAAACCAGATAGTGATAATTATGGTGGCTTGCTCTCATCAGATCAATCCTGGGCAAGTCAAAACATTTTTTTTTTTTTTTTTTACATGTGTGGCGCCTATAGCGCTTGTAGGCAGTGGTGACCCAGGGCTCGGATGGTAGGCTCTGGAGGTTCACTTGAGGGCTGTGATGGTTGGCCCTCGCCCGTGGTGGCGCAGGCAGTATTCTTATAGTGACGCCTGTGATTAGAGGCTCATGCCGCCCCCCTGTATCCTCCGATGCACTCGCAATCGAAGTAGAGTTGATGGGCAGGGCATGTGGGTGTTCTTAGGCCACTCGACGGTGCAGAAAGGTTTTGGTTTTCTTCGGGGATCGAACTCGGGTCACCGAGAACGCCAGTCGGAGACGCTAACCACTCCGCTACTGTAATGCCCGGTATTCGGAAGAGATAGGATGGGTATTCCTATCATATTAAGGTCAATTTAATCTTTTCGTTTCTCGTGAAATTTATCTTCCTTCTTTCTATCTCACTTCTATCTTCCTCCCTTCCCTCACTCCCTCCCCCCCCAGACACTCCGGGTACGAGTCCAAATTCGTGGGACAATTATTTCGCGATCATCAATAACTAGTAGATTAAAAACTTTTCATCCTCCCCTCACCCTCCTATCAGATCAAGGAACACCCTTAGATTCTTAATGTCCTTCAAAATAGTCACCATAGTGAAAGATCAAGTTCATACATGAGGGGGTTAGTCGTGGTATTCGCTAAATTGAGAGTCGACCAAATTTCTATCACGTCTTACCATACCTCGTCGCTCTGAAACACATGTTCGAAGGCTACCCGCGAAGGGAGGATATCTTTCCCTGGGTATTAGTGTAAAAATATTAAATTTTCTATATCAAAATTAAAGAACTGTATTATAGGCACCATTTCATATGTATACTTGTTTAATTAGTTAATTAGTCAATCGAGGTCTGATAATCCCTTCAGAGAGGCCGGTTCATAGAATCCGAACATTCCCCTTCTTCCCGCCTTTCATCCCAACCTCGCCTTAGTTCCCTCGAGGACGCCAGTCTCTCATCCACTCCTCTCCAGGTAAGACCTCGGTACCTCACTCCTATTCCCCCCCCCCCCCCCCTTCCTTGTTATATTATATCTATCTATATATCTATATATATAGGTAGAGTTGGTTAGTTTTCATTAACGCATAGGAGGCCTGGCCTGTCCTTATAAGTGTTATTAACAGAGTCTCTCATCCACTTCACTATAGGCTCAGACGGACGTCTCAGTCTGACGAAAAACCCCGTCACATGGTTTTTAAGTGAAACGCAAACAACATGCTTACTCTTATATTCCCCCCTTATATTCTCCATGTATACCTATAAGTATTCAGCGGTATGTTACAGACGTAAATGTTAATTCAGTAATAGGATTCAGTGGGGGAGGTTATGCTCACAAGAGCTTTCCTGTAACAGATGGGGAGAGCTTTCCTGTATCAGATTGGAGAGCTTTCCTGTGTCAGAGTGTAGAGTTTTCCTGTATCCGATTGGAGAGCTTTCCTGTGTCAGATTGGAGAGTTTTCCTGTATTGGATTAGAGCTTATATGTGTGTCTGAAATCTCAAACAAGAGAAATAATATTTCATGATGAATAAATAGGATGATGTTTCAAATATAGTTCTTGTGTTATTTAGTAGAAACCTCAGGTGATTATTCTGTGTTAGGACAATACTTCCCCACACTTCCAAAAAGAGTCAGCCTTACTCGGTGTAATTCTAAGTATCAACCACGACTACTAAATAAATCATATATATCTATTCAAACGTGCTCAGGAAGTAAAACCATAGAACTACTTGCCTGAGCTGGTGGCAGCATTTCCCCTTACTCCTTAACTCCTACCCCTTCCCCTTAACCTTAACTCCTACCCCTTTCCCTTAAGTTCATTCCCATTTCAGTACTCTCCGCAGCGAGAAGTGTTCGTACTATAATTAAATAGTGAAGTCATAAGACAAATTTCAATTCTCAATTCAGTTGTAATCAATGGAAAAATCCTAACCAATTAATATCATTCAATATAAAGGTGCAGCAACAACCTATAAAACCCTGGCACCACACTACCACCTCCCCTAATGTTATACTTCTGTGGTCAATGGACACTACTACATTTAATTATCATGTTAATTAACACATAATATGCTAAATACAATATGCAGATATGTTCACTGTTTTACAGTACTTGTGTACTGTCTGGAACAGTTCAGAATCTTCATCTTAAGTTTGCGAGTTCAGTTCTGAGAGCACTCCCCGTCGCAAGCACACAGTGGTGTGCATTCCAGACTGGCCTTTTTGCACTTGCACTTCTTGATGCAGCCCTTCTGGCATTTACAGGAGACAAGCTCCCGGCAGACCTTGGATACCTTGGGGAGCGTTGTCCAGAGAGGTTCGTACATGTCGCTGGTCTTGATCCAACCCCAGTCGGTTGGTGATGGGCGACTGATGGCAATGTTGGTGCAGAAACCAGGGCCTGACCCCAGACATGTCCACCCTGGTATATTGCTCGTCGGACGTGCTGCTTCAGGGCTGCACTTGTCGGTGGGATCAGCTGGACATTGCTCTTCTTTGCAAACAGTTTGCGGCGTGCCTTGTCGATATCGGTTGCGGTGCTTGTTCTGTCGTAAAGCAGGGTGACGAACCTCTCGATGGTGTGCATGGCATCTTCATCAATATGATCCGGTACAGTGGAGAGGTCAGTGAGTGTCTGGGTCAGCTGTGGTAGAGCTGTCCACACTGCCCATGCTGTCCTCTTGCCATGTCCGGCGAAGTAGGAGACCGTGTCGCAGCCCGTCAAAGCATGAAACATCGGTAGTGCCTGTGCTTTCTCAGGGCCCAGAGCCCGCGCCATCTCATGGGCTGCCAAGAACCGGAAAGCCTTGCCCGTGCCGAAAGACACCCACACTTCGGCTTCCTCCTCCAGGGTGCGTGCCAGAGCCACTGCCAGGACAACAACATCAGTGTCAACTGTGCGGATGAGGATCTTCTTGTAGCCATTGCGAGCAGTGTGGACGGCATGCAACATCATGCGGTTGTCGGCTTCTTCGTGGTTGCAGGGAGCCAGGGCTGCAGTATCTAGGAGCGGTGGCTTGCTCAAGACATCATCTCCTTCAGTGATGACCAGCTCCTTGTCTGCAAGCTGGAATGAGTCGTGGAGGATGCCAGAGAGGAAGCTGAACAGCTCTGTCTTGTTTTCGTCGACTCTGAGGAAGCTGGGTGGGCATTTTCGAAGGGGCTCTAAACTACACCCTCTTAGCGTCCTAAGACCGACTTAGTTATACCGGGCTAAAGAAGACTACTAAGGAAGCATTTTCGGGCGTCATCTTAGCCTCATCTTAGTCATCTAGCCTTAGTAAGGGGACAGGGGCCAGATGCTGAGAGCGAGCTAGGGCGCCCTATCCCCTAGGGCGCCTGTGGTAAGGCGAAACGCCCTCCCACCGCTATGCTCAGTCGAGAATGCTGCCTTAGTGGCACCGCTAAAGACGCTGAAAACTAAGGCATGGTCAGACCCTGACTTAGTGAGCTGCTGTGGGCCTTTGACAGACATTCCTCTTCTGTTTATAAGGCAAATACAGCCTTGTTTCAGTTCTCTACAACGTAACAATTGGTGTTTACGTAATAATAGTGTTGCAAGGTGTGTATGAATTGATCGTGAAAGACTAAATGCGGCACTATAGGGTGTTATATGCTTGCGATAGAAATGTTGTGTTGTGTGTTGGTTGCCGGGCGGGCGGCTGGCGAAGCGACAACAAGTGTCACCGAGGGTGCTCCGCCCGCACTAAAATGTTGTACTAATACACGGTATTATCATACTACCAGATTATATTTAGGACAACTGAACATACCATCACCTTCACGAGACATTAGTGCATATCATGAATGTATAAAAATTACAGTAAACTATACCTATAATAAGATAATGAGAGCAAAATGAAATCGTGTATAAAATATTTTTTTTCTTTCACCTTTTTTTATTCAACTCCATCTTATTCCTGCAATTTTGCTTACATGAAATTTTCACTCACAGTCTCGTGACTATACACGTGACTATGCAGTCACTACTATACTAGCCGCAAAGCCGCCCTCCGGGCGGACTTTTTGGCTAGCTCCTGCGGAGGGCTATTGGTGGGCCTTCGGCCCACCACCTATGTTTGGTGGGCCTGTGGCCCACCAAACACAGACTCTCCAGATAGCCCCTTCTAACTTTCCTGAAATCATGGATGAAGAAATGTATGTATTAACGCCAACCCATTTCACATCACCCCCAACCCATTCACTCACCCATTACCCATCACCCCCCCCCACCCATTCACTCACCCATTACCCATCACCCCACCCATTCACTCACCCATTACCCATCACCCCACCCATTCACTCACCCATTACCCATCACCCCCGACCCATTCACTCACCCCTTACCCATCACCACACACCCATTCACTCACCCATTACCCATCACCCCCCACCTATTCCTTCACCCATCACCCATCACCCATTACCCATTCACTCACCCATCACCCCACACCCATTACCCATCACCCCACCCATTCACTCACCCATTACCCATCACCCTACATCAAGGTTTCCTCAATTCTCGCAACCCACATTTTTTCACAATTCTCGCTAATAGGCTGCTAAAAAAAGAAGAAGAAAATTGATCGGATCATCCTATAAGTGGGCTTAAAACCTTCCCCTGGTCGACCCGGTTCCAAAACTGTGCCATATGATGGGATTACGCCACGGAGGGCGGAACCTATACCACACACACACACACACACACACACACACACACACACACACACACACACACACACACACACACACACAGACAGACACACTTTCGCTTATATTATTATAGATACAGTCTAAAATATATAATATATAACCAATAATATAACCATTGTTGTTATGGTGACGAAGAAAATTGCGGGCTAAGACGACCCCAACCCTGCCTTAGTTTACATTCGCTCTGCTGTCTTAGGCGGAGCGAAATTTGCTTCCGAAAATGTCCAATTAGCGCTAAGATGGTCTTTGTCTCCTAAGATGGTCTTAGTAGTGTTCGAAAATGCCCCCCCTGGCCCAGTTCCCGGGGATCGTTGCACCACCCACCACCCGTCTTCTCACCCCTTTTCCGAGCGAGAAGATCACTCTTGACACCCAGCCGGATGCCACCGCCATCTGATAGTGCAGGGGAGCAGGCTTGGTTTTCATGTTGGAAGAATTCCTCTAGATTCCCATCCCGGTTCTGGCACCCGATATACAGACGAGAGAACAGGTCCACGTCATTCTCCAGGGATTTCATCTGCTGCTTGCCCTTTCCCGGAGGTTTTGAAGCAGGCTGACCGAAGATTTTCAGCTTGTTTCTGTGGATGGCATCTCCTATGGGCTTCGTTCTCTCCACCAGGCGTTCTCTGACGAAGTTGTCAAACTGCAGCTGACCCACTTCGTGTGGATGACGGAGGGCGTCTACAGCTCCAGGTGGCGCGATCTCCTTGGTGTCGAGTACCAGCAGATCTTGACTCTCCTCTTCAAATGGATTCCCGAAGTCTTCCATCACGTTGACCATCGACTGTAAATCTTTTAGGAAAGCAGTCTGCACACTTGCTGACTGGTCATGGTGCCTTGTGTCTTGTGGTCTGTTCCCCGGGTCAGTTTCCAGTGTTGTAGGTCTCGAGACTGGTCTTGGTCTCGAGACCGGTCTCGAGACCAGTTTGATGTGGTCTTGGTCTTGGTCTTGGTCTCGTTTGATGTGGTCTTGGTCTTGATCTTGGTCTCGAAGCTTCTGGTCTCGGAGTTTGGCTCGAGACCAGGTCGAGACCAGGGTTAAAAAGTGCATCGCGGCTTGGGGAAGGTCGGAATGTATTATCATACACGGAGAAAAATCATGGCCGTTACGATTCACGGCGCGCCATACAGTGTTGTACTGTCTATAGATACTGCCTGACTAGCTCTACAGCAGTGCTTCTTAAACTTTATCGTGCAGCGGACGCCTTTTCATAAAGCTAATCATGTGGCGGTCCCTTAATTCTGAGATTTCCCCTTTACACTATCTCTTCAGTAAAAATTTTAAAAGGAGTTTGTTGGCTAGAATATACTAAAATCATTACTGAATTATTTATTAATGGCTTAACTTCAACTGAGCTACATAAGTTTTACCTCACATAGTATTATTTATTTCACAATTTACAATTTACATTTTTTCACACAAATTTCACTGAACAACAACCTTTCGTCCTCACATCTCGATCCTAATGGGATGAATGGTACTGTTTTTGCTGATTCATGATCCAAGAGATGTATCTGGCTCCATTCTTCTAAGCTTCAGTCGCATGTCGGGTTCGACATTGATCCGGTTGCGCCTTTTTGTTTTAAGATCAACCAGTGTGGAAAATGTAATGTCGCAGTTATATGTTGTTGGGAACGGCATCAAGTGCCTCAAAGCCAATTCTGCAAGTCCAGGGTAGTCTGGCTGTACTTGACCCCAAAAAACCGTCAAACTTCTCTCCCTGATTAGTTGCTTAAGTGACTCATTTGTTGCAATTTCAACAAGGTTATCAACCTCTTTTGATGGCAGCATAACACTGACCTTTTCTATTTCGGCTTGATCTGTAGCAAATGGATTTATAATCCACTCAAAGCTTGGGTCTGGTTCTGGAAAATATTTTCCTAACTCTGAGTGAAGGCCTTGAATATGGACTATGAAACCTTGTGTTGTGTCACCATCTAGCTCTTCTTCGACAGTGAGAAGGAAGTCTGCTAAGGTAGGAAAAGACTCAAAATCCTTGCGGTCAAGGCGGCCACACCATAAGTCCAGCTTCATTCGTGTGCTCTGTATTTTGTCCTGCACATTAAAGATGGTAGTAGCTTTTCCTTGCAAAGCTAGATTCAATCCATTCAGTGTGCTGAAAATATCAGACAGGTACACCAGTTTTGAGAGCCATTGAATGTCCGTGTTGTCTCGGTTGTCCTTCTTTTTTTGTTTAAGTGAGCCTGTCTTAAGCCACAGATCCATAGTCGTGGTACTGAGTAGGCTAGTCTGTTTGGTAACTATCAATTTATCCTGCAAGTAACATACATTCTTATCACTAATTCTGATGTTAAACATATAACGGTAGTACAATTGTGTATAATTATAAAATAATTTAAAAACTTACAAATGGGTTACAAAAATGCGTATGTTGTCATAATCATCCAGAATATTTTCTTACCAATTTAATAAAGCTATAAAAAGGAGCACAAGCGACTTCCTTCCTTCAGCAGCCTAACGTCAACTGACTCACTCACTACTGACTCACTAGCGACCACTACAAAGTTGCCAAATCGCAAATATCATTACAGTCGTCGGTTAAATTGTTTCCAGATAATATTATATATTTTAGCAGAATCAAATTAGCCTGCGGACCCCTTGACATGTTCTGCGGACCCCAAGGGGTCCGCGGACCACACTTCAAGAAACACTGTTCTACGGTGATGATGCATGAACTGAGCCCTGCGAGCGCTGATAGAGTGCGTGCGAGTCGAAAGAACATGCATGACGTACGTGGTCATTCTCGCAGTGATACCTAATCTCCTTTTGCACGCACGCATGTTTGCAGCTCTGTTCACCTCCGTGTACTTCATATATGTGTAGGCCTATGCAATCCCCGCACCCTTCGTACACGTACACCACAGGCTTAGCTAGCTCGCTTGGAAAACGTAACCACAAAAAATTATATTTTTCTATGTTTGTTTCTTCATGCTAACGAAGCAATGAAAGCAGAAATATTTGACCTAGATGTTCAGTTGTTTACATATATTAAATCTTGTAAATATATTTCCTCCCTTATACGTTACCCTTACCCCCCTTCTACCAGAGCTCGTTAGTCGTTACATCGAGGACATCTGGCAGCAGGGTTGCCAGGTGCACAAACCACAAAATATACTTTTGGCATTCACACTTTACTTTTTTGGCATTTTCAATTTTTCATCATAAGAAAATGAAATTCAATTTACGATTATGTCTGGCAAATTCCAAAATTTGTTGAGTAATTTCTGGCAAGAAATACAAGAATTGGCAGGACCTGGCAACTCTGTCTGGCAGTGACATAGGACGTCGGACAGTGAGGTGTACTAGACTAGTCTCGCTTAGTTTCCGTTCGCACACCGGAATGAGTAATCATGTCGGCATCTTCAGCAGTTATCAAATTTGCGTTTGTTAGAGTAAGGGGTCTCACCAATAAAGGTTGCACCGCTCGGGAATCGAACCTGGGACCTTCCGCATGCCGGGCGGCTGTGCTTCCCGTTACACCACGGGAACCTCCTAGTGACAACCCACACATCTCCCCCCTAAGGCTGACGCAGCCTGACCGGGGGAATGTGCATCCACGATCCTACTCACTGCGCCATGTTAGAGTAGGGGGTCTCACTAATAAAGGTTGCACCGCTCGGGAATCGAACCCGGGACCTTCCGCATGCCGGGCGGCTGTGCTTCCCGTTACACCACGGGAACCTCCTAGTGACAACCCACACAGCGTTCAAGGACCAGAAGGAGTTTTTTTTATAAGAAACACGGAAACCAGAAACACACAGCAGTTTGTACTTTCTGCAAGCAAAGCATCACGGACAAGGCTGGCACGACGTCGGCTTTTATCAAGCACTTGCGGCGATCCCATCCGAACAACTTAGGACAATACTATTTAGTATTTACGCAGTACAGACCAAAAACATTCAGATAATAGTCATATTTAAAAATAAAAAAATTGATATTCCTGTTCTTGGTCTTGATCTGTTTCGGAGGGTCTGGTCTTGGTCTTGGTCTTGGTCTCGGAAGGTCTTGGTCTTGGTCTCGGAGGGCTGGTCTTGGTCTCGGAAGGTTGATCTTGGTCTTGGTCTTGGTCTCGAAGGGTCTGGTCTTGGTCTTGGTCTTGGTCTCGGAGGGTCTGGTCTTGACTACAACACTGTCAGTTTCATCGTGGAACTGTTCGATGAGCATGGCAACCCTCTGGTCCTGCCACCATCCACTGTCGTAAAGCGCTGGGGTTGTCAGTCAGGCCCACTGCACCTCCGTCTCCTTTGATGGCAGCATTGTTCTGCTCGTGGGCCTGATCGACGGGTATGGCGGAGAACGACCTGTTCGTCTTCTGGACGGTGAAGTTCCCAGCTCGGAATTCCTGGGCTATTTCAGGGTGTGTCGTCGGCAGTTCCACCATGTCTCGCAGATGCACAGGAATCCAGCGCGCGTAGTTGGTGTGATCCAGGGCATGGAACCACACTGCTAGTTCTCTCAGGGCATCTACGTACATCGCAAACGACGCTTGGCGCAGAGAGCGCACGTACACCAGGACCGTCACCTCCAGTTGCAGGACAGTTGCCCAGTAGTCGAACTGGGGCAGGTCTCCGATTTTTGCTGGCACCAATCGTCGAACTCCAGCTGCTCGTTGCGTGCGTCACCCAGCTGGTCAATGTAGTGGTTGTAGATGTGCTGCTGCAGGGTGAAGAGGGCTACTGCTGTCACTTGATGAGCCCTCCTGGTTTGACTGACATGGGATGCCCGCAGGAAGGAGTTCGCTGTCCCGGCACTGGTGATCTCTGCCTGAACCAGTGCTTGCACCCATCCGCTCCCTTGCAGCCAGTCACCAAGGGTCTTCAGTGCTGCCATCTCGATATGAAGACCGCCGAAGAGGACGACAAACTTCTCTTCACCATACTCCTGTGGCCACTTCCACTGGATTTGCTTTGCCAAAGCAAACAGCGGCTGGTCGAATGTGACCACTCGAGTCTGGCCAGGGTTGAGATGTTCCACTGCAATCCTGACCACATCCATGGAGTGCTTGATCATAGCCACGGTGTGGGCGCTCTCCAGGAAGAGTGGGAGCAGTGCGGTGGGACAGATGGCCAGACTGGCTGGCATGTCCTGCTGGCTTGCGTGGTATGCAGCCCATGAAGTGTTCTCCACTGGAGAAGTTTCTTGTAGGGCGACTTGGGGGTGTTTTAGCCAGAGATGCTCTCTTTCAGCATGTTGCTTGAGGCCGCTGTTGCTGCTCAGGGATGTCACGCTGGTAGCCGGCACGGGGGTGTTCTTGATGCTGCCGACGGATGGGACATCTGTATAGTAGTGCGGCAAACGGTCAACTGTTTTGAGGCCTCTTTCGTTCGGCCCTCCGAGGATGATCATGCTGCGGTCAATGCCGGCCCCAGGGACCGCAGGGTGTTGCATGAGGGAAATAGCAGTCCCATGAAATGACTGTTTTGCTGTGGTGGAACTTAGGTTGTGGTCGATATTGTCTACCACGGCAATCGTGAAGACTCTGCCTCCATCTTGGGAGGGCAGACTACTTGCTCCTGGTGGTAGAGGCGGCAGGCACTGTTCCCCAGCTGTGTGGAAAGGGACAGGACCCGATCATAGGAGATAGAAATCCCCATGTGTGCCAGCCTGTCGACGAGCTCCCTCTTGCGCGTGTGTGCATGTAGCATTAGGCCGATGTAGGTTGGAACTGGCGTCTCCTGCGTGGTGGCGTGCCTGACTGGGCGAGGCGTACTGCCTGTGGCGGCCCGTCGGTGCATAACGCTGTTGAACTTGAGGAGCTGGGCGATGCTCAGTGCCGTTGGTGTTGTGGTTTCACTCTGGTGCTTGATACTGGGACCTTCCAAGATCATAGTGACCAAGGCAAGCAGCATGGGTGGCACGGAGTCCTGTTGGCATCCTGCAGGAAACCCGTTGAACACCTTGGCATCTCCGATGATGTGGCGTCTCACAATTTGGGCAGCACGCGCCAGTGGACAGCATCAAGGTCTCTGTCCAGTTCACAAGCCTTTGCCAGGGCATCGCCGAGGTCTTCATTGAATGCAAGCAGGACATCGCGCCCCTGGTGCTGTGCACACATGTTAGGAAAGTGAGCAAGCAGTCTCTGCTTAAGACGGGTCGTGTGCACCCTGCCCTCATGCTTGACTCTCAGCTGTTCCATCCTTGACGTGTATAACTGCGCCAGGTCAGCAAGTTTGAAGACCGGAGACTTCTCGTCATCCATGTGAGCTTCTTCAATAAACACCACCAGCTCTGCGAAAGCAAGTCCTGCTATTGCGTGTTCATCGTCTGTACCTTTGCCCGCCATTTCCTTAATCTTCCGTGCGCGATTGTATAAGTTCAGAAGACAATTTCGGTGGTACTTGGCCTCCTGTGTAACTATGTCCCCAGCGTTCAGTTGCGTCAGGAGGTCCATGTCGTCCAGAATCAGTGAGCACGACCTGACACGCGATTTCAGTTGGAATGTCGCAGCTTCATGAAGACCAGCACTACCAAGAGCTTCTCCGCAGAAGAAGCATTTCACTTCTTGGTGTTTCGTCTCAGTACTTGATGGTCGTGACAGATATCGAGCTCGCTTGCGGGCAACAACTTCCTCTTCTTCGTCGGCGCCTATTTTCAGGTGCCTCCTCTCAGCTCTGTCTAACTTGGTCTTGTTATACCTCAGCCTGCAGGTCTTGTGGTATCGTGCATTGTTGGCGCTCAATGCTGCTTCAACGCCACTGCCTTCATCTAATCGGCTCAACAGAAAAGAGTTGGAGAGCAATCATTGAACCTTCTCAGATGTCCAGCGAGAATGCTGTAGCTGCTCCCCTTGTCTTGGCGTGTATTCTGGGATGGACTTGTCAGCGACTCTGGCGTCGTTTCTTGGCATATGAAGCATAATGACCAGTCTGTCTCTGTTGCTGGCTGGCGGATGTAGACGAAGCTGCTTCTGCACCACGAGGCTCAACGAGTTTGAAGCTCTTCTACATTGTTCTGGAAATGGAAAATGACAAAGTTGTATGAAAGGAGCACTCAGAATCCAAGTGAATTAGGACATGTTCAATTGAGAGATGTTTGTCATGGTTGTTATGCTAATCTATGAACAATTCAATAAATCGATAATAAGATAAGATTCTAAAAACACATGGGCAACTTTCTTTGTTGTTAAGTGCTACCCTACATTAGCAACAGCACGCAACATAATGTTTGCACAACATTGCAGATTCAAAACAATAATTTTTTCCTGCACATTTACTCAGTACATCTCATTCACCTAGGGATAAGTCTTCCTTGGCAGCCACATGGCGGCCATTTTGGAAAATGGCCGCCACGGCCGTCAGGGGGCAGTTGGGCGATGGCTCCACATCCAAATTTGTTCATAATATATTAGTCTACCTCTGTGCCAAAGTTGGTGCTTTTATCAAAAAATACACAATAGAGGCGTTTTCTGCGGGGGATTTCGCTTGCAAGCGAATTTTTTTTTATTGCAAGCGGTCACTTTTATAGTGCCCATATATATTTTATAGTGCCCAAACAAACATTTCGCTTGCTGCCGCAACAACAACAACAACAAATTCTTTTGGGTCGGGCAATCATCTTCCCTGGATGATTGAACAGCAAGCGAAATTTGAGCAATCAAATTTTTTTTCACTTTAAAGCGAAATCCCCCGCAGAAAACGCCTTAGGTTTGAATATCCTAGGTAAACCGCCCCACTAACAACCCATATCTCTCCCAGCCACACCACATAACCACATATATCACATCACACATCACACCTAAACACACAACAACCCATATCACACTCAGCCAGACCGCACAACCAGATCACACCCATGCAGCCACACAACCCATATTATCACACCCAGGACCACAAAGTGACAACCCAGCAAACACAAAGAGGGAGGGCCTCCGGAGGCCCTCCGTATGTCTTACCGGCGGCCCGACGGAAGTGTACGACGTAGGGCCGCTGGGGATTTGCTCAGAGGCTCACCGGCGGGCCGCTCCCAGCGGCCCGCCGTAGGGCATTTGCCCATTTGCCGCTGTTATATTAACTGATTGAGGAATATTTATGGTTATACTTTCTAAGTATATTGCAGATATAGTAATGTTTTAAGGGGTCTTGCACAACCCATTAGCCGATTATTAGACTAATGGACTGTTCAACACTTATAAAAACATTACTATATCTGCAATATACTTAGAAAGTATAACCATAAATATTCCTGTCGTTATCCAGTAATACGATGAAAAGGAGATCATAATTGCTACGGACATTGTTTATTTCATAAGTACAAAAACATTTTCGTTATTGGGTTTATATATATACATGCTGGTGTACGTGGAACACTGTACAGCCATGTAGAAGGATATTGATTGCGGCGAACAACATAACAACATCCACCCGCTTGTGCGCTTTCCAAGTAACTGATTTGAAGTGATTTCACCGAGTCACTGACACAACGCTGCCGAGGAATTCCTAAAAAAACGTGTCGTACTGCAATCATTTATATTATTCAGTCTATTTCGATATAATGAAAGAGCGAAAACATGTTATAACTAAGTTCTCATTATGTTATCGACTGATTAAGGGTGATAATTTAGGCCCTTTGTGGGTTTTTAACCCTTTGTAATGGCTATCGTACGTCTGGCAGTTTAGTGCATTGATAGCAGGGAATTCAAATAATATTCTGTTCTAAATCATATTATCCATGTTAATTCTCCATCATCTACATATTCCTTATTAGGTGTACCGATGAGTATTGATATGTGTTGATAATATGTTGGAAATGATAGAAATAAGGGAAAATATGACCTTGTGCACATGTTATCCCGTAATAGTCCATGAGCCAGGCCAGATATCGGTACCACCTGGGGTGACTAAACACGAATGGTACTAAAATGTTTATAGAGTGACTGTAAATACATTAAGATATGATAGCCTTCCCGCACTGGTAGCTTAGTCTGATTTTTTGATGAAAGGGGGGTGCTCCCCATAAAAAAAGTTTTTTCACGTGACGCTCGGGTTTTTCCTCATTTTTTTAAAAATCAATCACCGATCGTTGCGAAACTTTGGACCCTATTAATTTGATTCTCTACCAGAGTTGTTCCTAGGTCTTTTTTAAAATTTCCTCATTTTTTGGGGTTTTA
The DNA here is from genome assembly GCA_016584305.1 of Chionoecetes opilio. Taxonomy (NCBI): domain Eukaryota; kingdom Metazoa; phylum Arthropoda; class Malacostraca; order Decapoda; family Majidae; genus Chionoecetes; species Chionoecetes opilio. Next base: position 443,929 of record JACEEZ010003710.1, on the reverse strand, counting down.
CCTAAAAAAAAAAAATTTTGGGTTTTTCCCAAAAACGGAATAAATCCCTAAATATGGGAAAATTAAAAAATATATTCAAAACCTTTTGTAGCAAATTTGTTTCTCTAAAAGAGTTTTTCCGATTTATTTCTTTTTTCCCCATTTTTGGGGGGTTTTTTCATTTTTGGGTGTTTTTTTTGTGATTTTTTGGGGGAAAATTTTTATTGGGAAGGGAGCAAACATATGTAGAAGGGTTTCCTTTAAAAATGTTTTGTTTGTTTGTTCAGTAATTTTTAATGTAAATTTTTTTTTTGCAGTGTGTGCTGACTGTCTGACGGCATGATGCAACCATCAGCGGGGAAAAGCAGGTCGACTGTACATCCCTGCCTGATGAACCGATGCCTGGTGTCCCCACATTTTTGGGCCCTCCTGGAACACTTCTCGGGCTCAGAATCGGCAGCATATCCATCCGGGAAAGCGCCGGGGCCTTGAAGAAGGAGGATACCACACATCATTTCACCGAAAATGTCGTATCTCTTTACAATAAAGTCACGGGATTCTATCCTTCCCAAAGGGTTAAAGATAGAACCCAAAGCGTCGACCCCGGGAGGGGGGCTCAAGGGTGCCCTGTACTGCAGGGTGTATGCCAAGTATTTCTTCGCGAGAAGTCAAGCAATACATGAAGCCAAAACGGGGAGCCCTCACCCGTGGTTGAGCTACGAGCAATGAAAGATCCGCAGGCGCACAAGGAAACTAAACCAGGAATCCTTGGGTTTCTTAGCAGAGACCTTTTTGCTGCAGGGGTCACTACCCCCAAATCGTGCTAAAACTCTTCCCAAAAAGATGTTTCCCCCGCGGCCGCCAGGTCTGGTGCGGGTGAAAATCGGAAAAAACGAGGGAGCACGTACAAGGGTGGATAGAAGCCCTCGGGAAACTCCTTGTTATAAGACTAAATTTTCCCAAAAACCGGGGTATTTGCCTATGATAAACCTCACATCTACTTGAGAGATCCTGTGTCCCGTGGTTTTTCCCAAACTAAAACCAGCGACAAAGAACATGTTCGCCGAAAATTTGAAACCGGTTTGGGAATACTACGCTTTGTCCGATAAAAAGGAAACTTCAAATCTTCCAGCAGCCTCTCATGGACGACCTTTCCCCGAAAAGAACACAAAATGAAAAAAGATCTGCAAAAGAAGCAGCTAACTCTAAAGATATTTTAAACCCAAAACGGGAATGCAGCTGATAAATAATCAATAAGCAAGTTGGAGTCCCAGGGCCCCCGATACAGATCAGAATGTTATTTTTGCTCATCACTAAATTCCTGCCACCCTGTTTGACAGGGAGTGTGAGTGTAAAACTCCCTCTGAAAGAGCTCAACGCTTGCCACATCCTTCGGCAGTGACTTGGTCTTTGCTGTTACCAGGGGAAAGAAAGCCCCCAAGCACTTTACTGCTGTCCAAAGCTGTAAAGTGTTTGACAGGAAACACGCCCTAAATCCGAACTCTATCGGTCTTGGCCACTGGTGTGGTCCTCTCAATTTTTTTTGAGGATAGATACGGCCCTTTTATCCAAAAAGCTGGAATTTTTCAAGGATGACATTCCCGCCAGAAAACTCTACCCTGGTGTGTTCCAACCCTGGCCTGGGATAACATCGACCGTTTGAAGGACACTAAGGGGCCCAGGTACTTCTCACAGGTAAATTTGGGCTTGCTGCCCAGTTCCGGGTTTTGCAGGCTCTGTCCAATAGGTCCTCCAGAGATTACCAAAGTCCAAATAAGAAGCTCCCCCTGGCCGCATAAATTTCCTGCCTATACAATGTTGGGCGGGGGGGCAGGGCACCCGGTTTGGGACTTTGGCTTTTATGTCGACCTACCAAAAAGGTCCAGGATTCAAAGACCAAGCCCCTATCTGGCTTCTTATCGAAGCAACCAAAACCATCCTCCAGTTGGCTGGGTTAAACTCAAAATCCGCAGAGAATTGCAGTGGTCCAGGACACTGTAACACCTGCCCCTATAAATGCTCCCGCAACAGAAATGCCCCCACCTTTAAATAAATCTTGGAGAAAACGCATCCCATCATGCGTCCTTCAGCTTAACAAGGATTTGTGTGCGTGTTTGATCAAGCACTCTTTTCCAAAGCTCCCGAGGTTTCCCTTTTGAAACAAGAGAAGTTAAAAGAAATTTTATTTTCAGGTGGGCGTCTTCCACCAATCGCAATCCCTCTCCCCATGGGGAAAGAGGTTTTCGGGATGCAGTCTTAGAGATCTGGTGTGAAATCAGGTGTATGGGCAAAAGGATCAGGGTCAGGTGATGGGGGGGCCGGGGTAAACAGAGCATGAGACTGCCACTCGTGTATAAAGCACTGTAGGCTTGCAGGGAAAAACTTTTTTTCCCATGGCTAAAAAAACCCTTAAAGGGACAACCCATTGGATGGAACCTGAAGAACTCACAGCTTCCACAGCAATGTGTTCGGGGAATTTTCAAAGCTGTGGAGAGTGATCTGCACACTATCCTAAGCTCTTCCAAGTTTATTTTGAGACCCCCAAAATGAACACAACCTCTCAGCATTCTGGGTGTCATACCTGGACAGGTTGAGACATGCTGGCCTGGTTCACCTCCCAAAAAGGCAACTGGATGCTTCAAAACCCAAGCAATCCGCAGATTATCCGTGGTGTTTTGCCTATGACAAGGTAAATATGCCGTTCCTACCTACTACTATCCATGAGTCTCGACTGCCCATTGAACACCCCGAGGTCCAGAACAACCCTTTTATGCAAAGGGGGGCTTTTTCGGTCCAATCGGTGCGAATCCCTTTGGACGGGGTTTCCCGTGGACCAAACCATAAAAAGACGATCACAAGACACCCGACACCCGGGGCACAAAAACTTCAGCCTGAAAGGTGGGGGCTGTCCCCGGTACTACCTGACATCGGATATCGCAGCAGATACTTAGGCCCCTCAGGGCCTGGGAGAGGCCAAAAAATATACTGACTTTAGCCCCCAACCTCAGATGCCCAGGATTAGAAAGATGAGGCCGTTCCAATCTTTAGTTCAACTGATGGAGACCAGCTGGTTAACCCCTTTTAACGCAGAGCAGGAGATCTTGTCATTTGTCAAATGCGACTACAGCACCCAAAGTTGCCAAGACCCTTTTAGGGCCTACAGAAAGGAAGGGGCATTCAAACCTTCAAGGAAGAGCGCCCGGAAACCGATACGCCAACTATAAGTTTTTATGACACGATCGAAAAACGAAACGAGAACGTTCACTAACATCAGAAGAGCCCCGCTCCAAGGGGCCAAGGAGGCTATCTTGAAGGCTGACAGGAACCTATTTGGCCCGATGACCCTTGTTGCTGAGAACAGAAAGCTCAAAAAGAGTGATTCTTGGGTCATTTCCCCCGGGCCTTTTCCATGGGGACTTGCCAGCGGGTGGGTCTCTCCGCAAAACCAACAAGGGTGCCCCTACAAAAGGGGTTGGAGAGGGAAAGTTTCTCCTCAGAGGTGATCCCCGGCCCCCTCACCATAATTAGGGAGAGCCCGGCCCAAAAATGAAGGGAAAAAGACACCTTTTTCACAGCTTTCAGGCACGCACTGAGTCACGTTGTCCATGAGGGTCTAAGAAGCGCATTGATGTTGTGTTTTACGTCTCAAGGAGACATCCCAAAAATCGAACAGCCAACAGAATGCAGGCACGGGTCCTTTTAAAACATTTTAAACCCGGCCAACCCCAAGTGGAGAAAGTTTTCTCGGTAGTTCCCCAACAGGCGTCTCATCAAGGTTTTCCCGGTAAAAGAAAGGGAAAAAACCACAGCCAGGGAAAGCTCGAGGGCAAAGGGGCTTAAAGTCACATGTAGCAGCTCTGCTTCAAAAATCACCAAAGAGCAGTGGGGAAAAGGGTCCTGAGCTTAAAAAAGTCAAAAAGAAACAGACCACGGGGCCCCCTTCTCCATGCACTTTATGCGCAGAACGGTACAAGCTTCATCATCCTGCAGAGGATACAACTTGGCCTGTGTCTGGATTCCACAAGACCCATCCCACCTGTTTTTCCCAAATGCGGGCGAAGAACCGGGCAAAATTCCTGGGTTCAACCCCACTGAGCCGTCACTGGGAGGCAGGTGTGTGTTATTGATTGGTAAAGCATGCCTTTACAGGGTTGATCCGTCATGCATTCGCTGGGCCCGGGGGAAGATGACGAACTCAAACAGGTGAAATGGACAAGACTACCAGGGCTTTCCACAACTTGGCGCTCAGGAATTTTTCCTAACTCTTTTTAGAAGCTACAGGAAATCACCCCGCCACATGTCCCCATCTACCCCCCACAAGAGGGGAACAAACTTGGGATGAGCGTTCTGTGCAGACGTGGAGAGGTGGAGTCAAGTCACCCCTTTGTGAGGATGCCTCTTCAGCATGCCTACGTGCAAACTACCCGGCGCGATCTGGAGGAAGTCTGCTCCAGCCTTTGTTGCGACCCAAAGACTGCGGCTGGATAAGATAGGACGGCAAAACTTGCTGTCAACTGGAGCAGGCCCCCCACCGCCCAGATGCTGTTAGAGCTACTGTCCTGCAATGTGTCGGTCAGCGAACTCCCCAAGTGCCTTCCCCCACAAAAGGCCTGAATGTACGGACATGTGCAGGGGTTTCAGACATGCCAGAACAAGGCTATTGAAAAAGACGGTAGCACAACATCATTTCCCAGTCTACGTAGATTATTGGGGGAGATTAAATTTCCATAATAGTAATAAACCCATGGCTCTTAGTGTGTTTTACGGATTGTTTAAATGTGACAATTACTATATTCATTTTAGTGCATTTAGGCATTCCTGTCCCCAAAATTTACATTTTAAAAAAAATTTGAATTTTTTTGGTAGGGTGTGTCTATTCAAGAATGATAACAACCATTAAGCTACCCGTGTGCAAGGGCTATCATATAAACAAACTAGAGACAGTACAAGCTAAAACACCTAAGAGATTATCACCCCGGGGTACATATCCCAAATTCGGGGCTTGCTCATGGCTATAAAACTTTGCTCGGTTAATTAAAAATGTTATTTTTATAGATCTAGCTACACAATAACTAACTGATCCTTTTTCCATGTAAAATCCTTCCTATGTACGTATCTCATCTTATTTCTATGTATCTCTGGTGTTCCTGATTAAGCTGGGGAAAATTTGAAATAAACTGTATTGATAAATTTTTTAAACTATTTAAAAAAATTTTATAGCAATTTTTAATAGCTTGAACAGGCCTAATAATAGTGATGGTAACCGATAATTGAGATAACTATTATATTACTGTGTTAATATATTAATATGATATGAATATTTCCCACTTACAAATACGTACCAGCGCCCAGCGGCCTCCGAGGATTGACGTCAAGTTGCCGCTGCTTGTCACAAACTGATGTAATACTACAGCAAGATAATCATATAACTGTTGTTTAAAAATGTTTAACACATAGAAATATTCATTCTTAAAATTTCTGTACATTAATTTCAACATAGTAAGTTTTCCCGCCCTGAAAATACACCACGGCCCTTGGGAGGGCTGAGGGAGGTAAATTTGCCGCCGGCGGCCGCCGTTCGCCGCTCTACAGCCTACGTAGGCCCCCCGGTGATGGTTAGCTGGGAACCTTCCCAAAAAACCCAGTAACACACAATGTAGCCAATCAATAACCAACTGACCTCTTCACAGTAGCTGAGTCTGTAGCTCGCCGCTCGCGCCTCTGCCTATAATACTTGTAGAAGACAAGTCAGCGGACAGTAGGCTACCACATGTGTCACGTGTGAGAACGTTTAGGCTAGGCGGCGATCATGGGTTCAGATACCGGCATTGACATGGTCATCGGCTTCAAACGCATGCGCAATGTTTGTTTATTATATAAAAGCAATAAAAGAGCGTTATTGCTAGCAAATTTAATATGTAATAAATCATTATCATGCAAATAAAAGGTAAATGTTATTATGTTTCGTATTGGCAGTTTAGTAGTTTCCTCAACTGTAACAATTATAGTATCGGATTGAAAAATCACCTGTCACCTCGCGGGCCACTTAAGACCCACGGGCCTTGAGTTTGACACCCCTGCTTTAAGAAATCAGTGGAACGACTGGGATGCTGTCTCGGACCGATCTGCTGGGCCCACACACGCTGGGCAGCACAGTACGGTCGCTACACTCCCCACTCCCAGGTTCTGAACGGGTCACGGGTGACCTGTGAATATTCCATCTCTTAAGGCCCCCATCCACGGTGCGATTTGTCGTGAGACCTGATCCGACAGACCTGATCCGATGGATATCCTACTACCCACTAACGATCCGACCGCACCTCAAGACCAGTTTAGATAAAAAGACCATGGTGATAGAAACGGTGGAGGGCGGTTTTCTCATGATGGTTCTCGATCTGCGACGAGGAATATTTTTTGAGGGGAGCTGATACCGTACAGCTAATTAAGGAGCGTAACATCATCCGCACTCGCAACCAGAGCCGTGTTTTTGTCGTCCAAAGCACCGTCTTGGATTACGAAGACCAATCCAAGGTTTGCTGTTTTTGAGCGCGTCTTGTTTACGAAGACGGGATTAGAGAAAACAGCCGTGTCTTTGTCGTCCAAGCACCGTCTTGGATTACGAAGACCAATCCAAGATTTGCTGTTTTTGAGCGCGGTCTTAATACGAAGACGGGATTAGAGAACAAGCATTAGAAAACGGGGAGTTTCGGCGCCGCGTGGCTTTGTTGTGATGCGGGGAAAACCATGCCTATCAGCATGACCATCAGGAATACCAAGCAAGCGTTGTGAAGACACCTTTCAGGCTGTCTTGTAGAAAATTATCCCGTGGAAACAAGAGAAAAGAAAAGACATTGGAGCAGAATATG
>JACEEZ010003710.1:389584-432084 GCA_016584305.1 Chionoecetes opilio | reverse complement strand
GACACACACACAGACACACACACACAGACACAGACACACACACACACACACACACACACACACACACACACAGACACACACACACACAGACACAGACACAGACACAGACACACACACACACACACACACACACACACACACACACACACACACACACACACACACACACACACACACACACACACGTACGCGCACAAAAAAATGGATATAAATAACAGAACAATAAATAACATTGAATCATTGTTGTATTTTTTTTTTTCTCTCTCTCTCTCTCTCTCTCTCTCTCTCTCTCTCTCTCTCTCTCTTCTCTCTCTCTCTCTCTCTCTCTCTCTCTTCTCTCTCTCTCTCTCTCTCTCTCTCTCTCTCTCTCTCTCTCTCTCTCTCTCTCTCTCTCTCTCTCTCTCTCTCTCTCTCTCTCTCTCTCTCTCTCTCTCTCTCTCTCTCTCTCTCTCTCTCTCTCTCTCTCTCTCTCTCTCTCTCTCTCTCTCTCTCTCTCTCACGTCTATTCCGATGTGGTGACCTGCTATATCGCCTCAAGGCATGGCCGGGTAGAGAGCCTCAGGCGTGAGGTCATTAGAGACGGGGGGACAGGTCAGGTTAAGGGTTTGCTTGTTTCGCCTCTAAAAGGTGACAGGCGCCATCAGTTGACTCTCTTCACCTCCTCCCTCGCTCAGAATTTAACGAATCTTTATATTTCCCTCTCAATATCTCGTCTTCATGAAGAGTATTTGGCTTACTTTTGTGTCCATGTGATAACACATTTACTAACGATGGTGAATCGAGGACTTTCATGCACTCAAAGCAAATATATGGTGTGTTGTTAAAGAAATAACGAAGGACTGTAGGATGCCCGATTTCCACTGAAATTTTTCAACCAATAAGAGGCCACAGCGAAGCTGGCCTGACATGCTCCTCCTCGGGGGAGGAGAGTTTGGCTCTAACGTTCTTGAACCGACTTATAGGATTAATATCCTTGGGGTTATTAGTTTTATAATGATAGTGCTTTATTTCCATAAAGCACTATCATTATACATACGTTATCTGTTATCATACGTTATCATACACGTTATCTTTAATACTCTCAGACTTATCTTTTTTAATAAAATATTATAATATATCTGTGGGAATTTATATCACATACATATTTAATCTGAGTTTCTTACCTATTCAATCAAACCCATGGCTATCACCCGACACATCATCCCAGCTACTTAACTAGCTAGGATACTTATCGGTGGATAGTGGGTTGAATTAAAGTAGTCGTCCAGACCATTTCATCATTCCTGATTTAATGCAATCAAATCATAGCCATTAACGAGTATATCAACAATACGTCGTCACTTTTTGTATCCAGTCAGCCGTTTTTAAATAATCCGCAATCAAAATCTGCAAATTCCCCGAGTTTTCAAAACACTCTCAAGGTTTGCAGACGCTCATGCTCAGGCTCGGTGACGTAGCATCAGGGAGGCTCATCTTCCCGCGCTTGATCAGAGGCACGTAAACACAGAGATAAATATAGTACTTGAAGATATTTGGGTGTTTCTGATAGATTTTTATTTGCTATATGCCACATGCATACATCCTTTATGGGTGCAGCAAGACAGCTGTGCCTTTCGAGAAAAGTTTGCACACGGAAAGGAGTGGCGTGTGTAGGGTGATACACGCCTATAGTGTGTGGGGGCGAGCAGTTGTGTTGAGGAACGGTGTGTAGTGAGGGTGGGTACACAGCGGGTGAAAGACCAGCGAGAATGTGCAGCGTGACTAGTCGCCTACCCAGTGTGTAGGTTGGGGACGACGAGTGTGAGGTGAGCCTGTGTACACGGGTGTGCTGGACAAGGGCGGCCCCCCCCCCCCCCCGTAAGACAGTGACTTAGGCCAACACCATACCAGACCAGGTGGCCCTGTTAGACAGGGACGCCAGGACTGGCAGCAGCGGTGGACCACCACGACTGTGAGGCTTTGCCTCTTAACAAGACCAAGTAAACCAAGTAAACCAGTTGTGGAGTGGGCGTGCCCTGTGGTGAGAGACCCTGTGGTGGTGTGGCTGTCACACTTTCTGCCTTCCCGCCCGCATATTTTCCAACTCTATGCTGTAGTTAATGCTAGTATGTGGTTTCCGAGTAATGACGTTTGACTGTAGCTCCAAAACTAACCATAGGATTTCTCGAAAGTACCTTCATTGTGATTCCCACACACACATGGTTTAACCTTATTTACCAATCCATGTTTTGGAGAAGTGCCAGGTCCTCCTGCTGAACCTCAGGCTCTGCTAACACCTGTTAATCCACCTCGTACTCGGGCTCAAACATATAGGATCCCATGACAATCTGAGGTTCGTTTTCCTCATAGTATACGCGACCAGCGTCATTTCTTTCGGTGTCAGATTGAGCATCGTACTCTAAATCTGTCACAGCGACAGATTCACTGTCTGACACCGAAGTACAATCGCTTATCATAACATTTGCCGACAGGTGTCAGACAGAGTGTCTGCGGGCGTCCCTGTTCTGACGTCATCAATAACAGTCGTAGCCCTGTTGGAGGGAAGAATTTTTTTTTCGCGCGCTTTTTCCAAAAGTCGTGTTTTTACGGAAATAAGGCCTGGAAATCAATTATTTTTGGTGGATTAGGTGTTTTGAATGTACTACATTCAACATAATTCGGCAAAAAAAAAATGAATCTGGACGATTACTTTAAGGCTGTAGGTTTGGATCAATATTGCAATGGTCTTGTGATCCGATGTGGTCGCCCGTGAATGACAAGAGCGGAGGTGGAGGCGTAATCGTGGTCGGCGTCAATTGGTTATCTCACCAGTAACTTGACGCGGCGGATTGTTGTCAGTGTGTTGTATTTTAACACAGTCCTATGATTTAACACTATATATGTACAAAATTAACGTATGTACAAAATCTCTTCATATTAATAAGAGATGTTAACTCGGTGAGGGCTGGTAGTGAACTTGTAGACAAGCACGTCTATTAACAATTGATGTTATCTTCACGGAGGGTCTGGGTGTACTGTCCTTGTACTTAGACAAGCACGTCTATTAACAATTGATGTTATCCTCACGGAGGGTCTGGGTGTACTGATTCTCCCTGTGGGCGGTTGGCAGCGATCGCCACCCTACCTATAGCCACGTACATAAATCTTAGTGGCTAGTATTTATGGGCGGCAACCAATGATCGCGCTCCAAATTAAGGTGCTAATTATTTAAGTGCAATGTTTATCAACCACTGGGAATATTAATTTATCCTATCCCAGTACTAATCATTTACTTAAATTACCTTAATATTACCCATTACCATTATAATTATATATACATTCCTACTCACACTCCCCCTATAACGAGTGGAAAATACCTCACTCACAAGGGGGGGGGGGGGACAAAACCACCACTCTACCTATTCCAATGATCTGAAACTCGAGAAATGCCAGTGGTCGCTGGCAGTTTTAACTCAAAGGTTGGTCTACTGTGTTTTGGCTCCGCGACTAATATTTTTCATAAATCAATTTCGCGATAAACATTGATGCACCGCATCTGAATACCAAAAAATATAGTTCTTCTGTTGTTCTACTAATTATATGGATGACATGCATTGCGAAGGAACGTTCTATAATAGCAATTTAATGCAAATTACTCGCCTCGAGTAGCAAAGCTTAATATATTTTTTACATGTATATTGTGGCATGTAAAATTTGGGCGATGTTCACACTGTTTTCTAAGACAGTAGCTACTGCTGCGTCTGGCAAACGCTTGTCAAAATACAATACGCAATAGTTACAAATAGTGTATCTTGCAAGTGGTTCCTACTCAGCATATACCCCCAAAAATATTACCTTATTCCCCATTCTCCAAAAAACTTTGCTAAATTTCCAGTTTGACACCGAATTCACTTTGGTGGACGAAACTATTTTTTTCTGATGAGTTTTGAATCAATCTTTTAACCGTTTCTGTCGCAAAAAAAATTTTAAAGTGATTTGCGACAAATAATGATTGAAAAACATAATTCAACATAACCGAACCTATACCTAACTTAACCTATACCTAACCTAACTTAACCTTTACCTAGCCTAACCTAACCTTTACCTAGCATAAGCTATACCTAACCTAACCTAACCTTCACTCCCCTCCCCCCCCAAAAAGTGATTGCCTCAGAAACGGTTAACAGATTAATTCAAACCACATCAAAACTCACCAGAAAAAAATAATCACAGCTCCTTGTGCAACGTGAATAATAGAGAAATGTGCATGCCTGCAGTCGCACACACACCATATCAGGCAGGGCAGTCAAAATAATGACACTCATGATCACCACATTATATCAAGAGAGGTGAATTTGTGGCATTAAAATAACTGAGACGTTTTCGGCTGATGCGGAATGTTGCTTCTCATATATAATATATCTGAAGAGACTGGACTGGATGTATATTGACACAGTGTGTGTTAGAAAAACCTTTTTAGACAGCGTGACATGTGAGTCTCTCTCTCCACCTTCAGTACTGTGTATTGTGACCTCCACCATTAAATTAGACAGTGTATTACGGTGTGTTCAGTGTCCCTTCCTTCGGGTGAATGATAAAGGTGCCATCAGCGGTGAGAAAGCTACTCGCTTCAGGTACTTCTACCGAACCTTCGTCAGGAGTTAAGAGTTTACGAGAGGCGCCCTTTGGTGTGATAAGAAAGGTGAGTGCCCTGCGTAACAGTACGGTATGGTTAAATTATCGTACAAACGTACGATAATGAAAAGCACTATCGTACATCGTACCAAGGGTAAAATAAATCATACATGTACGATAATTATCTTACGGATAGCAACCCTGCTTCCACAGCACGAGTAAATATCCTTTTAGCCTACCCAATCTTCCTGAAACGCCCCAAAATTGGACAAATTTCCCTAGACCCATCAAATTGAGATTTATGTTGAAATTTACTACCTACGCTATGATATAGCTACCGGTTAGGAGGGAATCCTGACGTCACGCAGTCCCGTAGGCGGGTGTACGACGGGTCCGTCGCTGCTGCGGCTCGAAGTTCCTGTATAGTCCTATCGGCGTCTCGATGCAACGGATCGAGGTGTGAAGAATCTTGATCTTGGTTGATGGCGTTAAGGGACACGACGCTCCTGTGGTGTGTTGCGGCTTCGGCGCACACCATCTCGTCCTCTGGCGTGGGGCGGCTAACTGGGGCTCGTGACAGGGCATCGGGGATGCAGAGCTGCTTCCCAGAACAGGGATTCAGAGAGAGTTAAAGACCACTAGTGTTAGCTTAACAACATCCCTCTATTTCTACACCCCGGTGTTAACGGGTATTCACAGACGAGACATGGCAGTGGCGGTACATGGTTGTTCAAAGCTGAGTGGCTGAGCGACTACAATGACGTCACAGCCTCACCAGCGAATCACAATTGTGTAAAAACAAACGTGCCAGCCAATCAGATTGTGTCTCAAACGTGTCAGCCAATCACAAGGCAGCCACGGCCTGCATTTTCAAGGTCGTTGTACTTATTTCTATTCTCTAGCTTATTCCATCATTCCTTCATCCCCTGTGTCACCTCCGTCGCTTCAACACTTGTTTCCACCTCCACATACACGTGGGTAACACGTACACCGGTGGCTTGTACTTCCTTGTATTCTAGCTATTCATTATTCCTTCCGAGTAATAGGCCGGTCTTCTTCTTCCTCTTGTGACCTCTTTCGGTAGTATATCGCTTCGTAGATCTCCTTCTCCTAGTGTTGGCCGAAGCCACCACCCCGGGAGGCGGGTCACAAACCCCCGGCTAACACCCAGTATCCACCCATTCACTGCTGGGTGGACAAGGGCTCGGGTTTTAATTAAGGAAAAGTGCACGACACATACCTGCAGTCTGCCACAGAGCTATGCGTGGTGGTGTCTGGCATCGCTACTCGGGTAGAGATGCAGCTCTCACCACTCTTGGCACATCACCACAAAACAAAATCACCATAAGCGCTTGGGTTTGTTATATGGCCTGATTTCGTTTGTATACTTGCCCTGTTCAGTAGGGTGTTCCATATTTACTAGGGAAAAATAAAAGTTCAGATACTTCGCCATATCGACTTTGCCCTGTTTTATTATTTAAAATGGATGCGATTGATACCTCTTTCAACAAAATAAAATAAAATTTACAGGTCGCGCACATGACTGCCGTAGCACTCAGAGGGAGGAGGCCGAGCAGGCGGCCTTGGTCCGCTTGGGAACCTCGCTGCGGTAGTGCTTGTCGACGCGCAGGAGATACTGGAGCTGACCCTCATCCTTTACAGTGCCGTCATTGACCACCTTCAGAGCCCTGACGCGGTTCTTCAGTGCCTCGTCGATCGACACACTGATCGGACCTCTGATTACACTGACGCACCTCTGATCGCACTCAGAGGGAGAAGGCCGAGCAGGCGGCCTTGGTCCGCTTGGGAACCTCGCTGCGGTGGTGCTTGATGACGCGCAGGAGGTACTGGCGCTGGCCCTCGTCCTTTACAGCGCCGGCGAACTGCTTGATGAGGGCGATCGCACGCTCAGCGCTGTCATTGACCACCTTTAGAGCCCTGACGCGGTTCTTCAGTGCTTCGTCCGCGAGTAGGTTCTGGGGGTGTTCTTTCCGATCCGTCAGCAGCTCGAACAACCGCTTGCTGCGACTGGTGACGAAGCCGCTAAGGGTCGTAGTGTTGGTCACTCTCAACCCTTTCCCTCGAGCCTCTTCAATGCCTTCTTGGACGCAGGCCTTACCAAGTTCTCCAGCATCCGCTTTTTCTCCCCATCCTCGACTCTGTCGTCGAAGAAAGCCAGCGCGATCAGGTCTTCTGAAAGATACCAGAGGTGGCGAGAAAGAGCCCTGGTACCCTCTGCGCCGAATTCTTTGTCAGGATGCTCGTTGAGGGCCTGCAGGAGCTCCAGATCGTTCTTTGGAGCGTACTCCGGAATCAGTGCCTCGTGCCAGTGTTTGATGTACAAGAGGCTGACGAACAGCGCCACTTGACGGAGGCCTCGTTGAATGCGAGCTGGCAGCTCCAACTGGTCGGCGAAGAGCGTCATCTTGACGGCGTATATGGCCTTGGCCATCCACCTTGCTTGGTGGTAGGCACCGGGAGCTCGGAATCGGATCTGTCCCTCGCTTCCTCCGAGGAACAGGAGGCACAGTCGGAGGAGTTCATCGTAGTCCTCTCGTGGGTTGCTTCCGTCATGGAGAACTGTTTGCAGGAACGTAACCATCTGTACGCGGAGAAGCTCAAGGGCGTTCTCCAGTGGCTTCTCATCATTCAATGTGCGGTACGATCCACGATCAAGGGATTCCCAGCGTGACTGGAAGCGCTTGAAGGTTGGGATCTCGGGACCAGTGGAAGGGCCGCAGCACTTTTCGAAGACGTGCTTCAGGACAACCTCCAGTACGTGGTGCCGGCATGCCAGCCAGAGCAGGGAGCGACCGAGGAAATTTTCCAGGTGTACACAGGCGCCTGCGAGCATGCCGCTGTTCGAGGCCGTCATATCGAAGGAAAGAACAATGATCTGCTCCCTGGCACCGACTCGCTCGACCTCCTGGAAAACCGTCCTTGCGACTTCTTGTCCCGTTCCATCTTGTGCGACGGGGACTCCCAGGATCTCCTCGAAGTTCTGCCCGGTCGCAACCACGGCAATGCGGTCCTCTGAAGCACATTTCGAAGTCGCTTTCGGTAGTAGTTTGCCGTCCCAGTGGAGAACCAACGGAGGAGGATCCTTGAAGGCCTCCCTTTCCAGTTGAATGGCAAGTGTCTCCCTGTTCCTGGTCCTTGAACGATGGACAGTGCTCGGCGAAATGACAAGCTGACTGACATCGTGGCCCAAGTCCTTCGCTGTCGTGAGGTAAGCGCTCGAGGCCTGATGCACGGACAGCCCTTCTCGGTCCCAGGCCGACGTTAGCTCGATATTTAGGGACAGCTTGTTTGTTGGTGCTCGCCGGGGTAATTTTGTTGCCGGTGCCTTGAAGTCGCCGTCCTCATCTTCCGACGATGTAGTAGACGATGAGGAAAGGCCAGATCGCGGGTAGGGGACCTTCTCCAGTAGGCGTTCCGTTTCAGCCTCCTGTTTCCGCTTGCGGTTTTCCAACTTCTTAGCGGCTTCCTTTTTCTTCTTTTCTTTCGCCACTTCGGCGACATCGACGCCGGCCATGGACGAACTGGAACGATCTTCTCTCTGCGAAATGAGGAAGCTTTTGTCCTCATCCAAGATATCCCTCCTTTCAAGAACGTCTGCGCTGGAGATGTCGAAAAGATCTTCCAGGTCGCCCTTCCAAATCTTCCGCTTCAGATCGGCCCCGTCAGTTATCCTGCTCCGATCCTTCTTCAGGGCTTGGTACTCCTCGAACAGATTTTTGACGTTCTTCCTAATGTTCGCGTCGGTTTTCGTTGTCAGCTTCGCCTTGCCCCAGATGGCCTTCAGCTTCTCACTCGTTGCCGACACGGAATCAGGGACAGTTTTCTTGAATACGTGGTGCTGATACATGAAGAAAAGGAACACTTGCTCCTGCGAGGGCAAGCGAGCACCAAGGATGTCTGGTTCTGGAGCTTTGTCGAGCAACCACATCTGTGAAGACTTTCTAGTAGCCGCCATTTTACCTAAGAAGGAAAGAAAAAATGTATCTAATTCTACATAAACCGATTACATCTACGATTCTACACCGACACACAAATAGGTATATGTAAGAATGTCTCTATTTCACAGTTTATATCAACTCGAAACACGAACAATAGACACAGTCCTTACCATCCGGTCCGCACTCTCAGCCTGTGTCTCACAATCTGCCGCTGCAGTCGCCCGGCCACGCGGCGCAACACCACGTGCTGCAGTTGCCTAGCAACAGCCGTGAGTTGTTGGGGCACATCCGTTCCGCGCGGCCCGGCCGTTAGACAATTGACATATAGATCAAAGGGATTTCACAATTTTGACTGTAGCCCGATATACTGGCGAAAGTGCGCGACACCTAAACCCTATTGGAATGAGCTGAAATTTGGCACGACACTTCACCAGCATATATACTACACGGGCAGCATCGATATGAACCAAAACTATCGACTTCGACAAAATGAAACACCCTACTCACCACTCTTGGCACATCACCACAAAACAAAATCACCACAAGCGCTTGGGTTTGTTAAATGGCCTAATTTCGTTTGTATACTTGCCCTGTTCAGTTCTTGAGTCAGAAAACATCATATATACTCAATTTATGAGGATTTTATGTACGTAGCTACCTTAAAACCACCCTATGGGCAGTTGCCGTGTGAACAACAACTCTGACTACGGATACAACTACGGATGTCGGTGTCACTTGACGTTCAAAGGATCCTAGAGCATACCCTAGGGATCGCACCTGACACTTCCTTGACTGTGACAGAGGTCTTGGTCACTCTACAGTCTCACTTTAAAAGCCAACGCAATTAAGCGCTCCGTCGCCGTGAACTCCTGTGCTGTAAACAGGCGGATGGCGAGTCATTCTCCGATTTCTACGTGCGATTGAAGAACCTGGCAGAGGAGGTCAACTTGTGTACTGGTAATGCTATGACTTGCACGGAGATCCAGCTGAAGATGATTTTACTCATGGGCGTGAGAGATGAAGAGCTGATTCAACGCCTTATCTCCCTAAACACAGGCGCCTCTCTCTACGACGTGGTCACCTGTTGCCGCTCATTCGAAGCCACCCGCAATACAGCCTCCGCTATTCACTCGTTACCAAGCCAGCTGCGCGCCATGTCTACCTACAAGAAAGGCAGACGCCGCGACAAGACGCCTCATTCACCCCACAGTCTAATACGGTCTTCCGACGCGCAAGTTGGTGGTGGGGGGTGAGTGACGTCACGCGATCCAGGTGACGATACAGTGATACAGTGTGTACTCGCGGTTGCCACTCGGTGAAATTATGAATGATTTAATCATTATCTTTACTAGTAATGGAACATTACATTACCTTATAACAACACAATTGGTATTAATGGACATGTTATTTACCAAATAAGCAGTACATGAAAACAGCATGGCTGTAATAAACAATACTGTAAAAGGCTAAGTGGCATCGCGTTGGGGCGGGGGAGGAAGGAGGGACTAGGCTGCGCCAGCTGAGTCACGTGTCAGAGTCACGTGTTACATCCTCCGATCCCGCGATCATTTGCTACATTTCGTAAAGTCTAAGAATCTACCTTACTCTGTTGAAGATGTCAGGCAAGTTGTTGGCTCATGTAAAATATGTGCAGAGTGCAAACCTAATTTTCATCAACCTGATAGGACCCCTCTCGTAAAGGCTACCCAGCCATTTGAAAGGCTTAACGTTGACTTTAAAGGACCTCTCCCAAGCACTGATAAGAACCACTATTTTCTTAATGTTGTGGATGAGTATTCCAGATTCCCTTTTGTATTTCCATGTTCTAATATGACCGCATCAACAGTTATCAATTGTCTCTCTCAGTTATTCTCCATTTTTGGCATGCCAGCATATATTCACTCAGACAGGGGGGCATCATTCATGAGCAGGGAACTACAAGGATTCCTCGCCAGTAAAGGAATCGCTTGCAGCAGGACAACAAGTTACAACCCTCAAGGTAACGGGCAAGTGGAGCGCTTCAACGGAACTATATGGAAGGCCATCACAACTGCTTTGAAGTTTCGTGATCTACCAACACAGTACTGGCAAAATGTGTTACCTGATGCTCTTCACTCAATTCGCTCATTACTAAATACCGCCACCAATGTTACCCCTCACGAAAGACTTTACGATTATACTCGTCGTTCGTCCGCAGGAGCTACAGTCCCATCTTGGTTGTGTAACCCTGGTCTGGTGCTACTGAAGCGTCATGTTCGAGCGAACAAAACTGATCCCTTAGTAGATGAAGTGGAACTCCTACAAGCGAACCCTCACTACGCTCATATTCGGTATCCAGATGGCAGGGAGGATACTGTATCTACTCGGCATTTGGCCCCAGCTGGTAGTGAGCTCCCAGCCCAGACTCCGGACACTACAAATGCAGCTCCTGGTTCGAGTTCTCCTGAAGCAGTTACTGTGAGAGCTGATGATTCTGGTTCTGAGGCTTCAAATCCTCCTCAACAACCTGAGTCTGATGAGGGTGTGCCGGTTCTAAGGAGATCCGAGCGTATCAGGCGTCCTCCTACTCGTTTTGAGGCATCGTAGGTACACGTTTTTGTGGAAGGGGGAGAATGTAATAGTTAATTGATGATAACTATGTGATTGGCCTACTGTCATATACTAAGGTAAATTTGATGGGTTGTGGTAGTTCGTCATTTACGTAGATTTGGCAACACCGCGTAGTAGTCAAGGTGGTAAAGGAGCTAGCAGGTGTGGATCAGTCCTACAGAAGCAAGCAACCAAGGCAGGTGGGTATTCCTCCAATATACTGTGAATGTATATTACTTGTGTATAAGTGTTTATCTTGTGTGTTAAATTTCCACTCTGATACTGAAAATATTGTTACAGGAATGCACAAGAGTTTTGTATTAAGTAAAGCCTACAAAGAGGTCAAGATGTGTTTTGTTATTCCACATCATATAGTATGGGGAGTAGTATTTATTATTATTATTTTTTATTATTGTTGTTTTTATTGTTAGTTAGTTAGTTATATTATCTAAAAATGGAATATGTTAGGACATGAACGTGGGCGCACGGAGCGGATCCCACCCGCCTCTCAGCTATGCTACTGATAGAATGAGGCAGATCAAGAGGGCTTGGGGTGGCCTGGATTGCGTGACGTAGGTGCGCCGCGTGAGCCAAAACTCGTCCAGCCGTTCGGAAGACCGTTATTAGACTGATTCACCCCAAACGCCACCTTCAGGTTATCGCGGGAAGACTCAACATAGAACAGTGGTTCCTAGCCCTGCTCACCCCTGCCAGTCTTGCGCGCGTCGACACGGCCCGAAGTGCCCGGCCGGCGCTGCCTCCTGCTACAACAGCGGGCGTCAAGGTCATTGGGCGGGGACTGACAAATGTCCAGCTAAAACAGCCCAATGTCGCCTCTGCACCAGGACTGGCCACTACGACAGGTTTTGCCGCAACACGTCTAGTCACGATGGTCAGGGTGGCGCGTTTAACGTTGGTCGCGCATCACCCACTTCAAGACGTAAATACAGCAACTGTCGTAGCGTAACAGATGTCTCACCTTCCAGTGCCATGACTCCCACCCCGGTCTATGTTCACCTGGTGTACGGCGAGTCTACTTCGAGGCTCCAGATGTTCCCAGACACAGGCGCCGACGTCACTGTCATCGGCACAAGACATCTTCAAATGCTTCACATCCCCCTCAACAGCCTACAGCCTCTACCGTCCATTACTACGCTGACGGCGGATGGGTCAGAAATGGCACCTGCTGTGGGATGCTTTTATGCAACTTTACGGCTCCACGGGAAATCTTGTACTGCCAAGATACAGGTGCACGAGGGTATTCAGACGCCTCTCCTCTCTTACAGTCACTGCATGGAGCTGGCTATCATTTCACCTGCCTTCCCGAAGCCACTATTGGAGGTAAAGCACGTCAACAGATGCGCTGAGATAACTCTCCCTCCTCACACGTCCCCGTCTGCTGCACGGACGCACTTCCTGCGCGAGTTTCCGGACGTGTTAAGCTCGGTTCCCACCTTCCCGCTTGTACGGCCGCCGTACAACAACAAAGACGTCACAATGACGTCACAACAAAGTCTACCGCACCGCCGTACAGCTGTACGGTCGCCGTACAAAGTTAAATTCAAGTCATCTCTCCCGCTCGGTGGTGTCCGCTCGAGCGGAGTTGCCAACTGTGCCCAGTTACCACAAATACCACTCAAGCGGTGATGATGGTGACGTCATTGTTGTTGTATGGCGGCCGTACAGGCGGGAAGGTGGGAACCGGGCTTTACTCTCCAAGGCGGATCGCAAGACGGCTCCTCTGAAGCCCATGGTGGGTAAACCCATGAGGATTCATGTGAAGGAGGGAGCCGTACCGTTCACCATTCACACACCGAGACAGGTTCCCTTCGTTTTCCAGCGTCAAGTTCAGGAGGAACTTGAGTCCATGACACGTTAGGGGATCAACAAGCCTTCCGGTGACGACCCTTCAGAGTGGTGTCACTCGCTAGTCGTCGTGGCTAAGGATAAAGGCGTGAGAATCACGGTTGACTTGACGAAGCTCAACTCACAAGTAGCCCGCCCGACACATCCTACCCCAACTCCATTCACCGCCGTCCGCAGTGTCAACCCGTCAGCGCGTTTTTTCACCACAGCGGACGCCTTGTGCGGGTACTGGCAGTTAGAATTAGACGAGGACGACCAACACCTAACAACCTTTATCACACCATACGGCCGCTTTCAACACTGAAGAGGGTTTCCATGGGTTTTTCGGCTACCGGTGACGCTTACTGTCTCCGCGGCGACCTGGCCCTGCAGGGTGAAGATAACTACGTTAAGGTGGTTGACGACATTCTCCTCTTCGACGACGACTTCCCCACGCATCTCCAACGTATTCACCAGATGCTCACTAGATGTCGCAAGTACGGGATCACACTTAACAAGGACAAGTTTGTGGTCGTCGCGCCTAGTGTGAGCTTCTGCGGGTATAGCCTCTCGGCTGAGGGCGTGGCCGCGGACGAGGACAGAGTCAGTGCCATCCGGGACTTCGCTACTCCCTCTAACTTGACTGACCTCCTCCTATTCATGGGCCTGGTGAACCAGCTGTCAGAGTTCACCCCAGCCATCGCCGCTGCCGCCCAGCCACTTCGCCCCCTGATGAGCCCGAAAAGAACGTTTACGTGGACACCTGATCACGACGAGGCCTTCAGTCGTGTCAAGACGGCGCTGCTTCGACCGCCGATTCTCGCTCACTTTGGCCCAGCACTTCCAGTTATTCTTCAAACTGACGCCTCTCGCCTCTACGGGTTTGGTTACGCCCTTCTGCGTGACCATGGCCAGGGACGCACATGCCTCGTTCAGTGTGGCTCAAGATTCCTCGCTGACGTCGAGACCCGCTACGCCACCATTGAACTCGAGCTGCTCGCCGCCGCCTGGGTCATGTCGAAATGCATGCAGACCTTACTTGATAGGCCTACAGAGCTTCACGTTGATGACGGACCACCGACCCCTGATCCCGATTCTCAACCACTACACCTTGGACGCGGTTGAGAATCCTCGCCTCTAACGCCTCAAGGAGAAGGTCTCGCCCTACCTGTTCACGGCCGTGTGGCGTGCTACGCATTCAGAGACGCTATAGCCTCCATGGTTAACAACTTAACAACTGTCATCAGCTGTTTTGGTATTCACAGATGAGATTGATGACGTCAGAGTTGTTGTTCACACGGCAACTGCCTATAGGGTGGTTTTAAGGAAGCTACGTACATAAAATCCTCATAAATTGAGTATATATGATGTTTTCTGACTCAAGAACTGAACAGTAGGGTGTTTCATTTTGTCGAAGTCGATAGTTTTGGTTCATATCGATGCTGCCCGTGTAGTATATATGCTGGTGAAGTGTCGTGCCAAATTTCAGCTCATTCCAATAGGGTTTAGGTGTCGCGCACTTTCGCCAGTATATCGGGCTACAGTCAAAATTGTGAAATCCCTTTGATCTATATGTCAATTGTCTAACGGCCGGGCCGCGCGGAACAGATGTGCCCCAACAACTCACGGCTGTTGCTAGGCAACTGCAGCACGTGGTGTTGCGCCGCGTGGCCGGGCGACTGCAGCGGCAGATTGTGAGACACGGACTGAGAGTGCGGACCGGATGGTAAGGACTGTGTCTATTGTTCGTGTTTCGAGTTGATATAAACTGTGAAATAGAGACATTCTTACATATACCTATTTGTGTGTCGGTGTAGAATCGTAGATGTAATCGGTTTATGTAGAATTAGATACATTTTTTCTTTCCTTCTTAGGTAAAATGGCGGCTACTAGAAAGTCTTCGCAGATGTGGTTGCTCGACAAAGCTCCAGAACCAGACATCCTTGGTGCTCGCTTGCCCTCGCAGGAGCAAGTGTTCCTTTTCTTCATGTATCAGCACCACGTATTCAAGAAAACTGTCCCTGATTCCGTGTCGGCAACGAGTGAGAAGCTGAAGGCCATCTGGGGCAAGGCGAAGCTGACAACGAAAACCGACGCGAACATTAGGAAGAACGTCAAAAATCTGTTCGAGGAGTACCAAGCCCTGAAGAAGGATCGGAGCAGGATAACTGACGGGGCCGATCTGAAGCGGAAGATTTGGAAGGGCGACCTGGAAGATCTTTTCGACATCTCCAGCGCAGACGTTCTTGAAAGGAGGGATATCTTGGATGAGGACAAAAGCTTCCTCATTTCGCAGAGAGAAGATCGTTCCAGTTCGTCCATGGCCGGCGTCGATGTCGCCGAAGTGGCGAAAGAAAAGAAGAAAAAGGAAGCCGCTAAGAAGTTGGAAAACCGCAAGCGGAAACAGGAGGCTGAAACGGAACGCCTACTGGAGAAGGTCCCCTACCCGCGATCTGGCCTTTCCTCATCGTCTACTACATCGTCGGAAGATGAGGACGGCGACTTCAAGGCACCGGCAACAAAATTACCCCGGCGAGCACCAACAAACAAGCTGTCCCTAAATATCGAGCTAACGTCGGCCTGGGACCGAGAAGGGCTGTCCGTGCATCAGGCCTCGAGCGCTTACCTCACGACAGCGAAGGACTTGGGCCACGATGTCAGTCAGCTTGTCATTTCGCCGAGCACTGTCCATCGTTCAAGGACCAGGAACAGGGAGACACTTGCCATTCAACTGGAAAGGGAGGCCTTCAAGGATCCTCCTCCGTTGGTTCTCCACTGGGACGGCAAACTACTACCGAAAGCGACTTCGAAATGTGCTTCAGAGGACCGCATTGCCGTGGTTGCGACCGGGCAGAACTTCGAGGAGATCCTGGGAGTCCCCGTCGCACAAGATGGAACGGGACAAGAAGTCGCAAGGACGGTTTTCCAGGAGGTCGAGCGAGTCGGTGCCAGGGAGCAGATCATTGTTCTTTCCTTCGATATGACGGCCTCGAACAGCGGCATGCTCGCAGGCGCCTGTGTACACCTGGAAAATTTCCTCGGTCGCTCCCTGCTCTGGCTGGCATGCCGGCACCACGTACTGGAGGTTGTCCTGAAGCACGTCTTCGAAAAGTGCTGCGGCCCTTCCACTGGTCCCGAGATCCCAACCTTCAAGCGCTTCCAGTCACGCTGGGAATCCCTTGATCGTGGATCGTACCGCACATTGAATGATGAGAAGCCACTGGAGAACGCCCTTGAGCTGCCCCGCGTACAGATGGTTACGTTCCTGCAAACAGTTTTCCATGACGGAAGCAACCCACGAGAGGACTACGATGAACTCCTCCGACTGTGCCTCCTGTTCCTCGGAGGAAGCGAGGGACAGATCCGATTCCGAGCTCCCGGTGCCTACCACCAAGCAAGGTGGATGGCCAAGGCCATATACGCCGTCAAGATGACGCTCTTCGCCGACCAGTTGGAGCTGCCAGCTCGCATTCAACGAGGCCTCCGTCAAGTGGCGCTGTTCGTCAGCCTCTTGTACATCAAACACTGGCACGAGGCACTGATTCCGGAGTACGCTCCAAAGAACGATCTGGAGCTCCTGCAGGCCCTCAACGAGCATCCTGACAAAGAATTCGGCGCAGAGGGTACCAGGGCTCTTTCTCGCCACCTCTGGTATCTTTCAGAAGACCTGATCGCGCTGGCTTTCTTCGACGACAGAGTCGAGGATGGGGAGAAAAAGCGGATGCTGGAGAACCTGGTAAGACCTGGGTCCAAGAAGGCATTGAAGAGGCTCGAGGGGAAAGGGTTGAGAGTGACCAACACCACGACCCTTAGCGGCTTCGTCACCAGTCGCAGCAAGCGGTTGTTCGAGCTGCTGACGGATCGGAAAGAACACCTCCAGAACCTACTCGCGGACGAAGCACTGAAGAACCGCGTCAGGGCTCTAAAGGTGGTCAATGACAGCGCTGAGCGTGCGATCATCAAACAGTTCGCCGGCGCTGTAAAGGACGAGGGCCAGCGCCAGTACCTCCTGCGCGTCATCAAGCACTACCGCAGCGAGGTTCCCAAGCGGACCAAGGCCGCCTGCTCGGCCTTCTCCCTCTGAGTGCGATCAGAGGTGCGTCAGTGTAATCAGAGGTCCGATCAGTGTGTCGATCGACGAGGCACTGAAGAACCACGTCAGGGCTCTGAAGGTGGTCAATGACGGCGCTGTAAAGGATGAGGGTCAGCTCCAGTACCTCCTGCGCGTCGACAAGCACTACCGCAGCGAGGTTCCCAAGCGGACCAAGGCCGCCTGCTCGGCCTCCTCCCTCTGAGTGCTACGGCAGTCATGTGCGCGACCTGTAAATTTTATTTTATTTTGTTGTAAGAGGTATCAATCGCATCCATTTTAAATAATAAAACAGGGCAAAGTCGATATGGCGAAGTATCTGAACTTTTATTTTTCCCTAGTAAATATGGAACACCCTAGTGGTGAGAGCTGCATCTCTACCCGAGTAGCGATGCCAGACACCACCACGCATAGCTCTGTGGCAGACTGCAGGTATGTGTCGTGCACTTTTCCTTAATTAAAACCCGAGCCGTTGTCCACCCAGCAGTAAATGGGTACTGGGTGTTAGCCGGGGGTTTGTGACCCGCCTCCCGGGGTGGTGGCTTCGGCCAACACTAGGAGAAGGAGAACGGTTTTGGATGTTTGTACCTCCAAGAATTATCTGAACCAAAGCAAGTAGGGAAGTTGGATTATCCTTATACTGCTCGTCTAGCAACGATCCCGTGAATGTGTAGCGTTTCTGAAAGATCTCTTTCCTGATTATGTTTGCAGCTCTCATGAGCACAACAGCATCACTCTCAGGGTCCCGCTTCTTGGCCTCCATCAAGGTATCTCCAACGTCATTCTTAAACGTGAGCATGACCTCATACTTGCTTTTATGTGCTTCCAACTCGGGAATTCGTGTGAGAAGCTTCTCCTTCAGACGAGTTGAGTTTGTGCGCTCTGACATATCGCCGCCAAGTTGCTTAAGTCGTGATCTGTAGAGTTGTACGAGGCTTGACAGCTTGAATATGTGTTCCGCATGCTCATCTACCTGACGAGTCTCTTCAATGTAGGACACCAATTCTGCGAAGGCTATAGCATCAGGGGCTAGATCTGAATCTTCCTTTGATTCCACTTTCCTGGTGAATGCACGATATCTATTGCTGAAGCCAGTCAAACACTGTTTGTGGTATATCGCATCTATTACAGTCATGTCTCCAGAGGACAGCTTTGCTAGTAGCCGGGTATCACGAAGCTCAGTTGCCATCTTCCGAACATTTGCGTCCATTCGTGGTGTGGCTGCTCTGTGATAAGTGTCCTCCATTTTTTCATCGCAAAAGAAGCAGAGACTTTCTTTAGCTTGGCAGTAGGTTCCAGGAAACGCACAACGCTGTCTACCTTTGAGTGGAGAAGTCTTCAGTTCAGGATCTTCTAGTTTGGCAACCTTCTTGCGAGCACGCTCAACTTTGGCTTGGTTAAACCTCATGTAGCATGTTTTGTGCCATCTTGCATTGTGCTGAAAGAGGGTTGCAGCGATACCTTGACCGTCATCCAAACGTGACAACTGTACTATGTTCATTGGCAGTGCACCAAGCGAGTGTAGCTCCTGGATGTGCTCAGCTAACGATTCATAGCCTTTGGAATGGTTTACATTCTTACATTGGGACGGGTCTCTCAGGGGTTCAGTTGAACTTTTCTGGCACATAGCACATACCGTCCAGTCTGTTTGGGTTAATACCGGGTGATGGGCAGAAGTACTGTCAAGCCTTATTTTCTTGGTCGCCATCGTTCCATATAGCTTGGTTGTATTAGACACCATCCATCTCGATTCCTGAAAAGATTAGAAACATTTGTTACGTTCGTTTCAATATTAATCAGAAATCTATATCAAAGGTTTAGTTACACCATGCAAGACTGAGGGACAAGCTGTCCTCGAAAACTCACCAGTCGACTCAGATGAGCTGCAGATCTCATGGGCACAGGCAGTTGAGAAGCTGCTGGAGAAACCTGAAATTAATTCAGATGATAACATCTCTTGGTCCGCACATTTTGCAGCGTCACAAGATTCCTGCCCCAGACCACCAGCAATATCCGGGATCATGCCATTATTCCGTGATAATGCGCATTCTTTGGCGATGGTAAAGCATGGCATGGATGTAATCGCTAAAGCTACCGAACATGTGCATCCTGGACAAGTCCCGATATTGACTGTTGATCAGCCGCTGTATGCCATCGCCAAGAAGATACAGTGGACCTGGCCAGCTGCCTATGGCGAAGACAAGTATGTGGTGATGATGGGTGGATTGCATATAGAGATGGCGTTGCTGAAAGTTCTGGGAGATTGGCTAGATGGCAGTGGATGGTTGATTGTACTGACGACTGCGAACGTTACCACAGATGGTAGGGCTGATGCTCTTAGGAAGGGATCATTCACAGCACGTTCTCAGTGGGCTCATCAAGTAACAGCTGCTGCACTGTTTTGCTTACGTAGCCAAGCCTACAATTCATACAAAACAGAAACAGAGGCAGACGTGAGACCTGTGATGCCATTCGAAGACTGGTGCTTACACCAGAACTCTGGAACTCTCTTCCTGTTTCTATTTTTCCACTTTCCTATGACTTAAATCTTTTCAAAAGAAGAGTAACAAGACACCTCCCGAACTAAATTGGCCTACCCCTTTGTTTTTATTCTATTCTCTTACTGTCTTCTTTATAGGGACTGGCAACTAAACGGGCTTTGTGTTACCCATTTTAGTTGTGCCCTTGGCCAGATCCCTGTGATGTAAAAAAAAAAAAAAAAAATAACATGGAGACGCAGCATCCGCAGTTTCGGTACTGGAGCAAAACCTTCAAACTTGAGGTGCTCTTCCTCCAGTTCATGCAGTCACAGCGTGAAGGAAACTTTGAGCTCTATATTGGCACACTGGGAAGAATTGTGCCATGGATGTTTGCCATGGATCACTTCCACTATGCGAGGTGGTTGTCTGTTCATGTGTGAGATCTGCTGCAGCTACAGCGTGAATGCCCAGCAGTGTGCAACGAGTTAAAAAAAGGACACTTTGTGACACAGAAGACAACTCATCGCTTCTCCATGATGGCACATGACCATGTACACGAGCAGCTCAATGCTGTGTTGAAAGGGGATGGTGGAATAATCGGCATCACTGAAAATGAATCAGCCCTCAGGCGGTGGATGATTGTCGGCCCCGAGATGGCCAGGATCATACATGAGGTGGAAGTGAGCACATCTCAGAAGACAACCCACAATGATCGACACCATGAACAAACTCTGACCACACAAAAGAGATTTGCAACAAATGTCCAAAGCGTGATAGATGTTCTGAATGAATTGGGTAATCCCTTCACAGAAACGAGCGCTGATCTCCTCACTATGGACACGAAGGTCATCATGGCTGATCAAGTCATTAAGAACTTCTCAGAAGCTGAGGAAATAGGAAGGACTCAGTACAGCACCTTCGTTGATTTGCGAGTTGTGCAGGTGGAGCAGCCTTTCAATGACACTATTCCAAAGAACAAGCTGCAGATGTTCAAGTCAGGAGAACGGAAAGTGTCTTCGCAGATAAAGTCCAAAATGTCCAACATGAAGAGCAACCTGCAGCTATTTTCGCGAATGTACATCTCTTGTCAAGCACGAAATGGTGAGATGGACGTTTTCTTCCAGCATGAGAACCACTCGTGGCCAACGTCTCTGGCTGAAAACAACCTGATGCGTCTCGGAGACAAGACTGACTTGCTGAAGTGTCTGGAACCGCTATCACCACGTCCACAGACCACACCTACTGTGGACGTGAAGATCTTTGATGGTGCCGCCCTCGTTCATACGTTGGATCCGAAGACTGCCACAACATATGTGAAAACGTTCAAAGACTATGCAGAGTATGTCTTTGTTCCGTATCTGAAGAGGCAGCTTGAACATGCTGCACGGGTAGATGTTGTATGGGATACCTACATGGCTGACAGTCTGAAAGCGCACACCAGAGAGGGCCGAGGTACAGGAGAAGCTCTTCGTGTGTCTGAGAAAACACGACTCCCACACAACTGAAAAAGTTTCTTGCGAGTTGACAGCAACAAGACAAAACTCTTCAGGTTTCTAGCCACAGCCATTGAATCTGAAGCAACAGCAACAGGGAAAATGCTGATCACAACCAAGGGTCAGAGTGTTGCCTCATCCGCAACACTGGATGCTTCTGACCTACATCCATGCTCACACGAAGAGGCAGACTACCGAATGATGTTCCATTGCTTCCATGCGTACAAACTTGGCATGAAGAAGATAATGTTGCATGCCACTGACACGAACGTACTGGTTCTTGCCATTGTGACTGCAATCGACATGGCAGATTGTGAACTTCGGTTAGCTTTCGGACATGGTGCCCACTTCCGTTATATTGGAGCTCATATTGTTGCCAGTGAGATGGGCAATGATTATTGCAGAGGCTTGCCATTCATACATGCATTGTCAGGCTGCGACACACGGTGTCGTCATTCAGCTCCATCGGTAAGAAGACCGCCTGGGAAGTATGGAAATCACTTCCATAAATCAACGACGTATTTCATCGGTTGTCAGATACTCCAGATGAAGTGACAGAAGCTGACATGAAAGAACTCGAGAGATATGTGGTCCTGCTCTACTGTCGCACATCACAGCTC
This sequence comes from Chionoecetes opilio, assembly GCA_016584305.1. Taxonomy (NCBI): domain Eukaryota; kingdom Metazoa; phylum Arthropoda; class Malacostraca; order Decapoda; family Majidae; genus Chionoecetes; species Chionoecetes opilio. The sequence continues at coordinate 410,394 of JACEEZ010003710.1, read as the reverse complement.
ACTGAAGTGAATGAAGCAAGGAAGCAACTCTTCTCCTGCGGTAATCGGAATCTGGAAAACATCCCGCAGTCACGTGCAGCACTGCTACAACATGTAAAGCGAGCGGCTTACCAAGCAGGACACGTCTGGGGACAGGCTCTGAAGGCCAGTCCTATTCTTCCAAGTCCTTCCGAGTGGGGATGGAAACTAAACAGCGAAGGAATCTGGGTGCCCTTATGGAGTACCATCCCTGAAGCATCAAAGGGGTGCAGAGAACTCGTCAAGTGTGCCTGCAAGAAACGCTGGACAGGACGATGCCGCCAATGCTTCAAAGCCAGTCTCCCCTGCACACAGCTCTGCTTCTGTGGTGGACAGTGTACACCAAGGGACATGTTCTAATTGGTAAATAGATGATCCAATAATGCTTATTGATTGTTATATTGCTATGTTTAGCCGGGCAGATATGTAACAATATGTTTCATTGACGAATATTCCTACTTTGTCTATAATATCATTAAATTTAATTATCATTATCATATGTGGCACGTAAAACGAATCAAAATCTTATGGAAAGCATATTTGTTGTTTACACAAGTATACTACAATACTCTTTTGCATGATACATATCAAAAAATTCAATTTTGGAATATAACAAGCATCTAATGAATATTCAATGTTGTTAAAAAAAAGTTGCGGTCGCAAAGAAATGGCGATTTGACCCCTTCCATGTTCAATGTCAATTTTGAGTGGGAACCCTTGGTTTGCCAGCGTGGATCCCATTAAAATCGGATTCAGCATACTCAAGAACCCCTGTAGACAAATTTTCATGCTTTCTTCCAGAAGTGAACATCTTGGTCTTATATTGTTACATATCTGCCCGACTAGGTAGGGGATGCGCGCTCTAGTGTATAACCGTGGCCACCGAGAGAGATCTCTCTCTCGGTGGCCACGGTATAACTCTGTGAGTAGACCGCGGTCGAACTCCTCACAGTCAATGTTGCCGGAAGGCGCCACCTTGAGTATGAAGTGCTTCACAGACTTAGCTGCGGTCTCGACATGACCATTTGACTGTGGGTAATGTGGCGACGAGACCACATGTCGGACTCCCCATCGATCCATGAATTGCCGGAACTCCTGGCTGGTGAATTGGGGGCCTCCATCGGTCCGTAGGTGGAGGGGAACACCATCTTCTCGGAAGTAGCGGCAGAAGATTCTGATGGTAGCGACGGACGTAGTGTCGCCTTTGGAAGGGACGACCACAGGCCACCCTGAGAGTCGGGCGACGACGACTAAGAAGGACTTCCCTGCTACAACAAAGAAGTCTGCCGACACGGACTCAAAGGGTCTCGTAGGGCGGTCATCACTCAGTAGGGGTTCCTTCTGCCAGTGTCAGTCCTAGGCATGAGCGACATGGGCAATCGCCCGGGGCGGCATCGTCGAGGGGGCGGCATGGAGTGCCCGAAAAAAATTATATAAAATAATAATAATAATAATAATAATGATAATAATAATAATAAAATAATGATGATATTAAATAATAATAGTATATAATAGCTCTAGTAGTTAGTATATGTCAGAGATATATTCATGGTGGTGGACTGTGTGTATAAAAATGCTTGTAACTAAAGGCGGCAAGTGGAGCGCATCGCCGATCAGCTGATTGTGAGCAGATCTTTGGAGCAGCGTGTTCGGCTTCCTGCAGTCGCTTCCATTATTTCTGTGAGGGCTGGAGAGTTGGGAGAATAGAAGGGAAGGAAGAATAAATGGGGAAAGAGAAGGAGGAAGAGAAGGGAGGAAGAGAAGGGAGGAAGAGGCAGAGTACTGATGATGGTGGTGATAGAGAGAGAGGCAATTGATGTTGTGCTTACAACACTCTTCCTTATCAGCCCTATGAAGGGGTGGCCGGCGCCCACCTGCACATTTGCTGACCACAGCTAAAGGTCCCTCCCGTCCCCCGGCGAAAGAGAAGATGAGGGGAGGAGAAGGAGAGAGAGAGAGAGAAAGTGAGAGAGAGAGAGTGAGAGAATGTGAGGGAGAGTGTGAAAGAGTGAGAAGGTGAGGAGGCGAGGAGAAGAAGGAAGAGTGCTGAATCTTCATCCCTCAATTCACGCCTTCAGTTCACACTTATGTCAGCACTGAAATAACCTTTGACATGTACCCACCACACGCTGAGCTCTCCTGTGAACACAGAGGAGAGAGGAGGAGATTCTATATATCCTGCGGTGTGGCCACACGTCTTATTGCGTCGCGGTGATATCTTACGAGACTAGTGTCTTAGCGCGGTGAGCGAGTTAGGTGGTATTCCTTCCAGATACCACGCGCTCAAGTACGTGCCAACACACGCCGCGTCCTTCTTTACCAGACGCCCGACGCCCGCCACTCCGCTTGTCCCCTGGGGCAGGTGCTACTCATCTCTACGAAGTCCCGACGTCCTGCCAGGCACCTGCCCTGGTGGCTTTGCCCCTGTGTTCCTCCTGGGCTCCTGAGATGAAGGGGCCACGGCAGGGCAAATAGCGGCGCTCGGCGTTGCCACTGTGGCTCTTCACTTTGCCCCAGGGACGATGGAGCTTCGACGGGACGACTAAGGAATACCCCGTATAACCCCAGGGGCGGGAAGTGCAACTCTACGAGACCAAGATGTCCCTGCAACACTGCCCGCCCCGGTGGTGATTCCCCTGGGGCCGCATGGCTTCCCGGAACCGCTGTGGGGCAACCAAGGGGCGCCCTCACTTTGCCCCAGGGGGTAGGGAAGTGCTACTCTACGAGACCATGACGTCCCTCCACACTACCTACCCCTGTGGCCTCTCCTCAGGGCCCTTGGGGAGCCACTGGGCGCTGGGGGCAGGCACTAGGGCCGGGCGTGGGCTGGAGGTGAAACTCTACGCGACTACAACGCGCTACTAAATACCTCCTTCAGGAGGCTTCCTCTGGGTTCCCCCCCGGAACCCCGGGGCATTACGAGGCACCTGTAACAGGATCTTAGGACCTCTTGAGCACCACATACAGGTCTTCCTGAAGGCGACGCAGCAGATGGTGATGTATCTATATGATTGACAGTGCATGAAAGGGGCGGGCGATAATGGATTGACCCCGGGGCAACTATGCAAGCTAGGGGCCTCGGGGGGAAACAGGGAGGGTCGCCCCCCGGGTACAGCCCGGGGCGTTATAAGCCTGGGGAGGTAAGCTCCCCGTATCTCCGAAGCTACGGGCACTGCCCCGTTGTACCTTCCGGTACAAGGAGATAAAGCCCAACCCAGCACCTTCAGGTAGAGGTGCCGGGGTTATTTGTCATGCCACGACCAGCGACCGATTGGAAGAACCATAGCGGGTTGGGGGGACGCTACAACAGGAGCTACGTATATCAACACCCCCCCCCCGTTGAGCCTCCGCGCACGCAATTTCCTTCCTTCCCCCCTTCGGGAGTAGCGGAGCGGCGGCGTCCGCGGAGCTTAACAATTTCATTTATTTAGTCTAGTCTCTTAGTCTTAATTGACACCGTATCTTTGGAGCAGCGTGTTTGGCTTCCTGCAGTCGCTTCCATTATTCCATATATTTAGTCTAGTCTTAGTCTTAGACACCGTTGGGGGATGTGCGGCGCCAAAACGAATGGATAAGAAAAGGTATAAGACATCAGGAGCATAATCAAAACAGTACTGGCATGCATCATTGCAATTTGCAATGTGTGTAACCTGCAACAAAACCATTACAACTTAACTAACTCATTACTGATTTGGTAGGTGACATCATTATGGTTTCCTTTGCTTGTATTGACTATCCTAGGTTCTGAACCCAATAAGGGAAATTTCCAATGTTGTAGGCTAACTTAAAAGACATCTAAATCAGGGGCGCAACCAGGAATTTTTTCAGGGGGGTGGGGCACAATTTTTTTTTCGCCAGCATTATAGTAAACCCGCTAGATTTCTCGCTAGCCTCTGGATGGTAAATTTGCCCGCCATCAGCTGATTCCCTTTTCAGGCCAAATATCTTATTTCAGCTACTGAAACAATAATTTTGGTTAGTGTTAGATGCTTGTCCAAGGCATTACGTGTATCATTAGTGCGACCAAATGAAGGTAGGTGTTCACGGGTAGGTGACGCGGTCACATCGCTAGAACTGGTAATATTTTTTTTTGGATTACATGAAGATCCGCCACCCCAATTTTACCACCTGAAGATCCGCCACCCCAGTCTTGCCAACCTTTTATCCACTTATTGACATATGACACAATATTCCATATTGACCAATGCTATCAGGACCTAACTGGGGGGATGCCCCCCTTGACCCCCCACTAGTTCACTAACACCTAACCTGGATGTCGGAAATTATAAATTTCTCCAGAGATAATTAAGAATATTACTAAAATTAAATAGTAGTAAACATAGGAGTAATATAAATTTATTGGGAAATTAATTTGGGCTCGTATATCTTTGGAGCGAAAGCGACGTCCAGGGGAACACAGCTGACTCGCCCTCTTTTAGTCACACACCACCGAGGCGAGAAGTCATCGCCCTTTGCTCCTTATACACATTTAGAGACACCTCGTGTCTTCTCGTGTAAATATTGTAAATAGTATTCATGGAGAGCATGGGTTACTAAACCCAAATATCCCGGTCCATGAATCTGCTTGTAACATCGAGAAGGTTTCGTCCGCCTGCAATATTGTCTACAATCATCAACATTTAAGACGTCACCAGCTAAGTACAAACTTTAGCAGGAGGTCTGGCAGTTAACCCACTACAGTTCTCCTAGCTTATTGAGATCTCAATAATAAGGTTTAGCTTGGTGACATTAGTTGGACAGCCACTACCACCAGGTAAATTTTTTTAGTGGTAGTTAGTTAATTTCTAGTTGTTCCTTAATTTAATTATCTTTTTCAGTTGTGAGTTTAATTCAAGCACCAGTGTTTTAATTTCTATTTAAGAGTGTAACCATTCAAGGCATCCTATCAATTTATTTACCACACTGGACATTGGTTAGGTAACCTAACCTAACTGGGTTATTAAACCACTCTCACCCACATGAAGATCAGTCACCCCACGTGTAGTTGGGGTGGTGGATCTTCATGTGATCCATTACTTTATATCGACTATATATATTAGTATATTCTGATTTCTTACAAGGATGGAAATTCGGGGGTGGGTGGGTCATAAACAACAATTTTCTCTATTTGTTTGTTTCTGTTTTTTTGCTTGTGTAGTGCCCACTTTGAATGTGTGTTCTACAGTCCTGGTTACTCTGCTGCCGCCACCCACATCAAGTGGGAAAAAAAATATAAATGAATAAAAATAAAAAATGTGAGAAAAAGGTAAGTACTGTTTGGATCTAAATAATAATTCGTTAATAAATAATCATCAATATATTTCTCCCTTTGCTTGTAATTGGTAATAATTATACATTCACAAGTTGTCTTAATTCTAAGTCTTCTTCTCCCCTAACGATACGCACGCGTAATGCTCAAGTCGTTATCCTAATATAGTTTACTATCTCTGGTAACTTCGGTTGCACTGTTACCACATTAACGATACGCACGCGTAATGCTCAAGTCGACATCCTAATATAGTTTACTATCTCTGGTAACTTCAGTCGCACTGTTACCACTTTAACGATACGCACATACAGTGCTCAAGCCGTTGTCCTATACTAATGTAGTCTATCCCACTTCCAAAGTTTCCCTCTCACTCATTTTTCTGTTCCCTTCTTTCCCCTTGGCCTCACACGGCTGGTTGTAATATGCTGTAGTTGCCCCCTCTGCTAATTCGTGACCGCTTGGCCACCAGGTCCGCCAACGGCTCCTACCTCGGGGCCCTAGGTAATACAATTCATTAGTCCTTATGTCAACAAAAGGAATCACCAGTAAGTCACACCTACAGTTCTAGCTAACAAATATTTTATAACATACCTTTACCAAGGGCGAGAATATCACCTCCCCACAGGCGACGTAACTCAGCGAACGTCTAGCTGCTTCTAAGGTTATCCTAATGTAGAACCCCCCTTCTCACTTCGTTTCGCTACGTGTCTAATTACTACTGGCTTAAAATATAAGCCTAACCAGTGATTCAGGACTGAGGCGTGGAGGAAAATTCCTCGTTAGCTTATTGATACTTATATGTTATTTCATCTCTTCCCCTATTAATGTAATTTCTCTCTTTACACTTGTATTTAACTTAAGTTTTATTTTCATTATTTTGGTATTTATGTTGTATATTTATGGTTCTATATATATTATTTATAATTGTTGCATTATTTGAAATGCTACGGATAAAAAAATTGGGTTTCTAGTATCTTGATACAAAAATATTTAGTGTTGAATTTTGAGTTTTTTGTGTAACAACGGAAGCGAAAGGGGCGGGGCGCGCTGAAGTTAGGGTTTGCCCAGGGCGCCACTCAAGCCAGGACCGCCACTGCCTTCTGCTGGCTCGGCAGGAGGATCTGGCATGGCTCACAGGCTTGTACTGTGCTGGTGATGTCAGCATTAATGCCTGGCCAGAAGACAGCCTGCCTCGCCCGTCATTTAATCGCCTCGACACCTCGGTGGCTGTCATGCAAGTGGGTCAAGGTGCGGCGGCGTAAGGCGGCAGAAACCACAAACCTTGCTCCGTACAGGACGAGGTCACCATCGGCGTAGAGGTCGTCCCGTATCTTCCAATACGGAAGCAAGGAGTACTTCATGGATATGGTGGAGATGTGTAATGTATTCCACATCATACAGCAGTACGTCATCGACCACTTTCACAAATTTAATTATGCCTTGCAGGGCCCTATCACCACGCAAGCAGAATGCATCGCCAGTGGCTGCGAAGCCCATCGGTCCTCTGCAATACTGGAACCGGCCATATGGCGTAATGAAGGTGGTCAAGTGTTGGTCCTCCTCAGCTAACTCAATCTGCCAATAACCGCAGAGAGCATCCACCGCGGTGAAGTAACAAGCCTTCGGTTCCACACTACGAATAGCAGTAAAGGGTGTAAGTGAAGGGTGGGCTGGGCGGGACACTTGCTTGTTCAGCTTGGACAAGTCTGTTGTGATGTGTATTCCACCATCAGGCTTGGCGACGGCGACGAGCGGATGGCACCACTCCGAGGGATCGTCACCAGCGGGCTTGATAATCCTTTGGGCTACCATAGAGTCAAGCTCCTTCTTGACTTGTTCCTTGAAGGCCAGGGGAATTTGACGAGGAGTGTAGATGGCGAACGGTACTGCACCATCCTTAAGATAAATCCTCATGGGAGGACCCGCCATAGGTTTAAGTGGTGTGGATACTAGAGCAGCCTTGTCTACCAAAACGTCCTGAAACTCCTTCAAGAAGTAGGCCTTGGCCTGTGAAGGTGACATGGTAGTTGAAAAAGGGAGCTCTGTGCATCTGTTCACATGCGTGACTTCTAAGATTGGCTTCGGGAAGTCTGGAGATATGATGGCCAACTCCTGACAGTGGCCATATGAGAGAAGTGAAGTCGGGATGCCCTCATAAACTCGAATCCAGACAGAGCAGGACCGCTCGACTAAAGTGAGAGTAGCCGAGAATGTACCAAGAGCAGGAGCCATCTCGGAACCATCAGCCATTGACGTTGTAGTCGGCGAAAGGGGTTGTAGCTAGGCTACTCCGGGGAATACCCAGACTCTCTAGGTGTTGCGGGCCAATCACCGAGATGTCGCAGAGGTGGGCGCGATACTTTTTTTTGGTAGTGCGATAACGATACTGCGATACTTTTTTCCCGCTAGTTCGATACGCGATACTCCGCTACTTTTTCGGATTTTCTTAAAACGATACGCGATACTGCGATACTCAGCTACCGATACTTTTTTCTTAAAGTAATCGTCCAGACCATTTCATCATTCCTGATTTAATGCAATGAAATTATAGCCATTAATGAGTATATCAACAATATGTCGTCACTTTTTGCATCCAGTCAGCCGTTTTTAAATAATCCGCAATAAAAATCTGCAAATTCCCCGAGCTTCCAAAACGCCCCTCACGACAAGCAGACGATGCGCCACGGCTCGGTGACGTAACAAAAGGAAGGCTCCTCTTCCCGCGCTGATCAGAAGGACGTAAACACAAGAGATAACTAGGGGGGGGCACTCATTAGAGCGCATACCTCCGCCCGAATATTTAATAAAATATATATATATATATATAATATAAGCGAAAGTGTGTGTGTCTGTGTGTGTGTGTGTGTGTGTGTGTGTGTGTGTGTGTGTGTGTGGTATAGGTTCCGCCCCCCGTGGCGGAATCCCATCATATGGCACAGTTTTGGAACCAGGTTGACCAGGGGAAGGTTTTAAGCCCACTTATGGGATGATCCGATCACTTTTTTATTATTTTGATTTTTAGTAGCCTATTAGCGAGAATTGTGAAGAAAAAAAGTGGGTTGCGAGAATTGAGGAAACCTTGATGTAGGGTGATGGGTAATGGGTGAGTGAATGTGTGGGGTGGTGGGTAATGGGTGTGAGGTGATGGGTGAGTGAATGGGTGGGGGGTGATGGGTGATGGGTGAGGGAATAGATGGGGGGTGATGGGTAATGGGTGAGTGAATGGGTATGTGGTGATGGGTAATGGGTGAGTGAATGGGTGGGGGGTGATGGGTAATGGGTGAGTGAATGGGTGGGGGGTGATGGGTAATGGGTGAGTGAATGGGTGGGGGGTGATGGGTAATGGGTGAGTGAATGGGTTGGGGGTGATGTGAATGGGTTTGCGTTGATACATACATTTCTACATCCATGATTTCAGGAAAGTTAGAAGGGGCTATCTGGAGAGTCTGTGTTTGGTGAGCCGAAGGCCCACCAAACACAGGTGGTGGGCCGAAGGCCCACCAATGGGGAGTTTTCAAAGCTAAGCCGCCAGATGTCTCTCGCGCATCTCACATCCACTGCCCTTTGAGCGTGAATGATCTATCATTTACCGTAAACTCCCTGTACTTTTTCGGGACATATCAGAATTACCCTTCAATACAACAACTGAAACAGTTCTTAATAAAAAATGTAGTTTATCATTTTGTTTTTCAGCACTTGAAGAAAATATTGGCAAAACATGGAATACTTGAAAACTCAATTTCTTAAAATCGTCATTTCATGGAAACACTGCACGTTCAAGCTGAATAAAGCTTCAGGAAGTATATACTTGTATGTAAGCTTTCGCCGAGTACCTGTTTTGGATGTGTCTGTCTCTTTTGCGACGAACATTTAACCAAGAAATAGTGTGGCGTTCAGCATCTCCGAAGAAACCATCCAGATGTCGGGATCTGATATCAGTCACTTCTTCTTATCCACGGCTGGGGGGAAGAGTCTTGTTTTGTTCTTGTTTTAGGGCTGCGAGGATCCCTTGGGGAACACTATGAGCCCTGGTGATGTCCTATGATGCTATTACAGGCGTGGTAGTTGACCTGTCTCCTCAGGAAGGCACAGGTGAGGCAGATAACGGCGGATGCATGCGTTCCTGCAGCCCGCTCTTTTTCAAGACAACAAGTAAACAAGACCCATGTATTGTCTTCGATAGAGGACTGTTCGTTGAGGTGCCAATTACTTAAATTACTTCTTGGTTAAATGTTCGTCGTAAGAGAGACATATACACCCAAAACAGGTACTCAGTGAAAGCTTACATACAAGTACATACTTCCTGAAGCTTCATTCAGCTTGAACGTGCAGTGTTTCCATGAAATGACGATTTTAAGAAATTGAGTTTTCAAGTATTCCATGTTTTGCCAATATTTTCTTCAAGTGCTGATAAACAAAATGATAAACTACATTTTTTATTAAGAACTGTTTCAGTTGTTGTATTGAAGGGTAATTCTGATATGTCCCGAAAAAGTACAGGGAGTTTACGGTAAATGATAGATCATTCACGCTCAAAGGGCAGAGGATATGAGAGCGCGAGAAACAGGCTTGAGCGTGAGCTTATTAGAAAACTCCCCATAGCCCTCCGCAGGAGCTAGCCAAAAAGTCCGCCCGGAGGGCGGCCTTGCGGCTAGTATATATATATATGCACTCAGTATGAGCGCATACCTCCGGCCGAATATTTCATCAATTGGTTACCATGGCAATAGTTGTAAATAGATTTCATCCAAAATTAAATCACTTCTTCCTTATACCAAATAGACTTGGTCAAAGACTACTCTATACTGGACTTGCTACTCATTTTGGGCTATTTCCAGTGGAGGTCAGTTTTGCGATTCCTGCCATTTTCGAACATCACTCCCTTTTCCCTTCCTATGGTTTATCAGTATATATGATATACCGTTATCTTCGTAAATGTTTGTTCTATAATATTATCAAATAAAAAACAGTAAAATGCAATAAAAAAATGCCATTATGAGAGAGTTAAGAAATATGCATGAACTTAATATTCACTTGAACTCATCGCCATTTAATATTTTGCGAGAAAACATTTTAGATGCTAGCGATAGAAAGAAGCGGATTTTCATTAGCTTTCCATTGATATATTTTGTTTTCTGATAAATGAATCATAACCATGCATAAATTAGCGTTAACTAAAAAAATAACATCATCTATCGGGATAATTACCCGATGGATGATGTTATTTATTTAGTTAACGCTAATTTATGCATGGTTCTAATTCATTTATCAGAAAATGAAATATAGCAATGGAAAGCTAATTAAATTCCGCTTCTATTGATATGTTGCATGTAAAAAGTCTTCACGCAAAATATCAAATTGCGATGAGTTTAAGTGAATATAAGTTCATGCATATTTCTTCAGAGTCTCATAATGAAATTTCTTTAGTGTATTTTACAGTTTTTTATTTGATAATATTATAGAACAAACATTCACGAAGATAACAGTGTATCATTTATACTGATATGCCATAGTCTAATGTATTCATGGAACACTTTTTTACTTGCCGATATGATTGATGATGTTATTTTTTTAGTTAACGCTAATTTAAGCATGGTGGTAATTCATTTATCAGAAAACGAAATATATCAATGGAAAGCTAATGAAAATCCGCTTCTTTCTATTGCTAGCATCTAAAATGTTTTCTCGCAAAATATTAAATGGCGAAGAGTTTAAGTATATATTGAGGTCATGCATATTTCTTCACTCTCTCATAATGGCATTTCTTTAGTGTATTTTACTGTTTTTTATTTGATAATATTATAGAACAAACAGTTACGAAGATAACGGTATATCATATATACTGATAAACCTTAGGAAGGGAAATGGGGGTGATGTTCTAAAATGGCAGGAATCGCAAAACTGGCCTCCACTGGTCATGGGCGGGTTGGCGCGGGGCACGAGTAGCAAGTCCAGTATAGAGTAGTCTTTGACTTGGTATACCGAGTTTGGTCCAAATCTATTCGTAACTTTTCGAGAAATCCTGTACACTAACAAACAGACAGACAGACAGACAGACAGACAGACAGATCGGGGTGAAAACATAACCCCTCCAACTTCCTTGGCGGAGGTAAATATAGTACTTGAAGATTTTTGGGTGTTTCTGATAGATTTTTTTTGCGATATGCCACATGCATGCATCCTTTATGGGTGCAGCAAGACAGTTGTGCCTTCTCTCTCTCTCTCTCTCTCTCTCTCTCTCTCTCTCTCTCTCTCTCTCTCTCTCTCTCTCTCTCTCTCTCTCTCTCTCTCTCTCTCTCTCTCTCTCTCTCTCTCTCTCTCTCTCTCTCTCTCGCTCTCTCTCCCCTTCCTTCCCTCTCTCTCTCTCTCTCTCTCTCTCTCTCTCTCTCTCTCTCTCTCTCTCTCTCTCTCTCTCTCTCTCTCTCTCTCTCTCTCTGCAGATGATCTCTCTCTGCTGCTATACAGCAGAAATTATAGCAGCAGCAAATGAAATATTAAGGAGGCAAGAATAGGAGAGCGAGGAACAGAAGCTTTCTTTTCCCTTTGTTTACATACCCTTATTGTGGCGCGAGCTGGCAACTCGGTAGCGATTCACCCTTCATGCATTACGCCATACGTAACAATATATTAGAATATTTTATTAAAATAAATAAGTCTGAGAGTATTAAAGTAATCGTCCAGACCATTTCATCATTCCTGATTTAATGCAATCAAAGCATAGCCATTAACGAGTATATCAACAATACGTCGTCACTTTTTGTATCCAGTCAGCCGTTTTTAAATAATCCGCAATCAAAATCTGCAAATTCCCCGAGTTTTCAAAACGCTCTCAAGGTTTGCAGACGCTCAGGCTCAGGCTCGGTGACGTAGCATCAGGGAGGCTCATCTTCCCGCGCTGATCAGAGAGAGACGTAAACACAGAGATAAATACAGGGTGTAACACGAGTTTATGCAAATGTTGATACAGGAGATAGACCGAATTATTCTAAGAACAAAATGCTCTATACCCATATGCTTTCTGAAGCTTCCTTTACGTGACATGGAGTGAGAAAGAATTACCGCGGCCGTCATGTAACTCACGGCTAGCGGGAGGCAGGAGGTATGAGATGTGCACTCGCGCGTATGTCCCCCCGTGAAATTATGAATTATCTAATCATAATTTCTACTAGTTATGGACAATTACAGTATCTTATAAGTTTTAACTACACAATCGATATTAATAAACGGCTGTTATTTACCAAATAAGCAGTACATGAGAACAGCAGGGCTGTCATAAGCAATAATGTAAAGGGCTACTTGACATTATGTCGGCGAGGAAGAGGCAAGGTGGGTAGGGATGGGTGCTGTGCGAGGCTACATCAGCTGTGTCCCTCCTTCTCCCGCCCAGGGGCAGTGGCAGTGTTTATTATGTCAAAGATTAGTGTAATTAGTGTAATTATAATCTTATAATCTTATTAGTTTGTCAAATTTCAGCTATGCTGTCTTCATGTAATGCTTATCAGTAAATTTAATGAATCTTTGTCTCGTTATAAGATACTGTAATGCTCCCTAATTTGTAACAATCATAATTAAACTAATGTTCATAATTTCAGAGATGACCACGATCCGTAAATAATCCCCATATCCAGAACCCCATATCCAGAATAATACTCCACATTACCGTAAGCGTACAACACTGTCTACAGCTTATTTCTCTCAAATTGATACTAAATAAGTCATGATTTTAACTCTCTCAAACTAAACACTGCCGCTAATCTGGGCGGGAGAAGGAGGGACACAGCTGATGTAGCCTCGCACGGCACCCATCCCTACCCACCTTGCCTCTTCCTCGCCGACATAATGCCAAGTAACCCTTTACATTATTGCTTATGACAGCCCTGCTTTTTCTCATGTACTGCTTATTTGGTAAATAACAGCCGTTTATTAATATCGATTGTGTAGTTAAAACTTATAAGATACTGTAATTGTCCATAACTAGTAGAAATTATGATTAAATAATTCATAATTTCACCGGGGGACATACGCGCGAGTGCACATCTCATACCTCCTGCCAAGATAAAGAGACAGATAAAGAAAGATAAAGAGACACCTGTTAATCCACCTCGTACTCGGGCTCAAACATATAGGATCCCATGATAATCTGAGGTTCGTTTTCCTCATAGTATACGCGACCAGCGTCATTTCTTTCGGTGTCAGATTGAGCATCGTACTCTAAATCTGTCACAGCGACAGATTCACTGTCTGACACCGAAGTACAATCGCTCATCATAACATTTGCCGACAGGTGCCAGACAGAGTGTCTGCGGGCGTCCCTGTTCTGACGTCATCAATAACAGTTGTAGCCCTGTTGGAGGGAAGATTTTTTTTTTCGCGCGCTTTTTACAAAAGTCGTGTTTTTACGGAAATAAGGCCTGGAAATCAATTATTTTTGGTGGATTAGGTGTTTTGAATGTACATTCAACATAATTCGGCAAAAAAAAAATGGGTCTGGACGACTACTTTAAAGATAACGTGTATGATTCCATAAAGCACTATCATTATGAAACTAATAACCCAAAGGAAATTAAACCTAACCTGGACTCCCAACAACGTTAACTAACCAATTTATTTGACCTAATTCCTACTAACTCGAGAGTAAGGTTTTTCAAAAACAATTTATTTTTCATGGTAAAAATGGACGAGGACTGCGCGGTCACTTTCTGAGACACTGTCTAGTTTCTCCTTGCCTAAAATTAGTGTTTTTTTCAGATGGAGGTATATTTTTATTTTCCATCCAATACATTTTTCTTTTCTTTTTCATCACCAAATCCTAAGGTCGCCGTTTCCATTGATAACAATGTACGTCCATCAGAAAAAGCACTAAAACTTTGCCAGGAAATAATAGTCAGTGTCTCAGAAACCAGAAAAGTGACAGAAAACCAAGTGCGCCCCGCCCGCCCGCATTCGCCAGCCTACCCGCCAGCTGCCAAGTAGTCCGCTTGTCTCACCCTGCTGCCTGCTGGGAGGATTATTACCCGAACCAAACCTAATCTAACCTCATAACAGGGGAGGGGGGGGATTCCGCCCCCCTCGACCCCCCGGCGAGATTATGAACCTAACCGAACCTTAACCTAACCTCTTATAGGGTTGGGGGCCTCTGAAAAGGAAGTGTGTGTCTGTAGTGTATGCGTATTAACTAACTTTATTATTTCTACAATATGTATATAAGTTTTGAAGGTTACGCGGAAGTGGATTAATAATGTGTACAAAATTCTGAGCAAAAAATAATATAGAAAACGTAAGTGGTAACGGCGGTAGCGACCGCGCAGTTCTTGTCCAGAATAACCTTATTTTCCCCGAGTATTGGAAAAGTGTAGCAATACACATAACAGACAGCGGCTTCTCATCTGTTATAACACCATATCTCTTCATCTATCTGTTATATGCCGTTATTTCTTCTTCTACTGTGATGATGAAAATTACGGTCTGGGTATTATTATTACTTTACTCCTCCGCCGTGTTACATCAACAAAGGATGGATAATTTAGATTATAAGTAGCTGCCACCAGTTCAAGATTTAGGCTTAAGGTTTATATCTCTTGAACAGAATGTTAATGTTTATCATCAAGATAGTAACGTGGGTTTGATATTTTTTCATATAGGCCTCTTCCATTTGTGCCCAAGTTGCATGAACCAGTTCTTTCAGTTCAGGGTTGGGTTCTGGGTTCAGGGTTGGGTTCGCGTCCCAGCAAACATTGTCATGACGGGCCGGCATCAAATCAGTGTCGGCAAATCACAAACGGCATATTGGCATTGAGTCGGCAAACCGTAATGAAGTTATCGGCCTGGCTGCGGACCGACAACTTGTGCGTTCATGTTTGCACCCCGGGCCTGTGTCGGTTACGTTACGTTCCTGTGTCAGATCTGTGTCGGCAATCCGTAACCAAAATATTGCCACTACTGAGCCACAAACGGGCCGACATAGCATCTAAATCGTGCCATAAGCGGGCCAACACAGCAACTGTATCGTGCCACAAGCAGGCCGATTTAGCATCCAAATAGTGCCATAAGAGGGCCTACACAGCAACTGAATCGTGCCACAAGCAGGCCGATTTAGCATCCAAATAGTGCCACAAGCAGGCCGACTTAGCATTTGAATACTGCCACAAGCAGGCCGACTTAGCATTTGAATAGTGCCACAAGTGGGCCAATATAGCAGCTGAATAGTGCCACAAGCAGGCCGACAAAGCAGTTGAATCGTTTTACCGTTCCTAATGCCGGTGTAGCACGCCGATTAGCTACCCCGCCCGGATAGCTACCCTGCCACGACTGCGCACGTATGGCAGATGACGTCACAAAGGAAAACATTGGTCACGCCTCCTGGACCAGAACATTATCGTCAGATTCGCTTATTTAACCTAAATATATATATGTCTACAAAACTCAACTCCAAACCTATCCAAAATTTAACCAAACCTAAATCAAACCTAAACCAAACCTTAACTTAACCAAAATCTAAACATATATTTTTATATGATAATAGAAAGGTATATTAGGTTACTTAAGTTTGATTAGGTTAAGTTAAGGCTTGGTTTAGATTTGATTTAGGTTTGGTTAGGTTTAAGATAGGTTTGGATTAAGTTTTGTAGACTTATTTAGGTTAAATAAGCGAATCTGATGATAATGTTCTGGTCCTGGAGGCGTGGCCAATGTTTTCTTGTGTGACGTCATCTGCAGCGTGTGCGTAGTCGTGGCAGGGTAGCTATCCGGGCAGGGCAGCTAGTCGGCGCGCTACACCGCCCCACTTTTAAATGAAGACAGGTTTGTGAATGGAATAACCTGTTGCCAGGATTGAATGGGTTCTCAACTCTTACAGTATGAGCTAAGGACCAATATAGTGCAACAAAGAATAAAAATTATCACTATTACTTCAAATTAAGCCATAATCATCAGTCTCGGCTGCAGTATATCAGTCTTGCCTGTGGTTGAGGCAGTCTGGCACTTGCAGTCAGCAATTCAATTCACAATGTGTGCCCTAATACACCATCAGGCCGATGCTACAAGTATAAATACTGTAAATGAAACAACAATAATTATGTATATAAATATAATTTTCATAAGAATATAATCACTGTATTGTTACAAAAGTGGAAAAAAAGTCCAGACAAATGTGGGAAAATTTCTATTAATGAACAGACAAATAACGAAATATATAAACAAATACATGAATTAATAAAAAAATAATTAAATATAAAATAAATTTTTTAAAAACTCCGCAAACCCCCCCTTTTTTTTTCCAATTTTTGGGGGGCCTTGGCCAAAAAAATTAAAATAAACTTTCCCCAAAATCATTTAAAATGGGTATAAGTTCCCTCCCCCACCTTTCCCAAAACCCCCCCCCCCCCATTTTTCCCCCCCATTTCCCCACCCCGCCCTTAAACCCCCCAACCAAAACCCCCCACACCCCAAAATTTTTCACCCCCCCTTTCCCCAAAATTTTAAAAATACAATTTTTTATAATTCTTTCCCCTTTTTTTTTAAATTTTTAATAAAAAAATAAAATTTAAAAATTTTTTAATATTTCAATTTATAATTTTATTTTTAAAATTATATAATTTGGGGGGGCCTTTTTTCCCCCCAAAAGTTTTATTAAAAAAAAAAGAAAAAAAAAAATTTTTTTTTAAAATTTTTTTTTAAAAAAAAAAAAAAAGGGGGGGGGGGGGGGGGGGTTTTTTTTTTTTTTTGGGGGGCAAAGAACACCCACATGCCCTGCTCATCAACTTTACCTTCGCTGCGAGGCATTGGGGAACAGGGTGGGGGCCCCTGAACCTCACTCACAGGCGCACTTAAGAATTCTGCCTGCGCCACCACGGGCGACGCCCCAACAATCAGAGCCCTCAAGGAACCTCAACCTACCATCCGACCCCGGTCACCATGCCTACAGGCGCTATGGGCAAGAGTAAAAAAATATATATAATATATATATATTCAATTTTCCCAAACGTATAGTTAAACGGGGGAAGCTCTTTTTGGCTTTATGGAGCTTTTCATCCTTACGCATTTTAAAATGACTATGACTATATGTGAAAAGTCTAAATATTGGATGCTGAAAATCTAAAGATAAACGCCGAGAAAAAAATTGGGAAAAAGTATCATCGATCGTTTAACTTATAAGACTTTAGGGGAAATCTACGTTAAACAGAAGGAAGAAAGAAAATTTCCCGGAAAAAGCTATAAATCTCTGTAAATTAGGTTAGGTTAGGTAAGGAAAAAAGATAACCGAAATGTAAGAAAATTTCAGGTTTCCCAAAACCCAGAGGTCGGGCAACCCAAAATCGAGAAGAGCCAGTTTCTTCAACTTGCAGAAAAGCAGTGTGATGGAGCCCCGTGTGCATTATGAAGGGGAAAATTAAGAACAATACAAGTTAATAAATCAAGTATGACGCCCAGCCTGTGGCCTTTGTTTTTTGTTCAGTTCTTGCGGCGGGAACGTGACAGCGAGCCACTTTTGCACCCAATTAACCATTACAAATTACTATTAAGGGCTTGTTCTATGCAAAATTTGTTTAAACCCCCATTTTTTTGACAGCCTCTTGCATGTCGAATTCAGCTAAACCCGACAAAAATTGGAGTAGTTTACGCAATTACTTTAAGGGCTTGTTTTCCAAAAAAATTTTTCCGACACCCCTTTGATTTTGATAGCACTACTTGATGTAAAATTCAGCTCAATCCGACAAAAAATTGGGAGTAGTTATCACTTTTTTGGCGGAAATTTGGTTCCACGGGGTTTTTTGGAAAGCGACTGTCAATAATAAGTACAAAAATTCATCCCCATTTTTTCCTAGAGCCCTAGGACCTAGGTCACTACACTATTGTACTGCGCTATCTTCCAGTATTTATCTCTTTTTTTTTTCATCGATAATTTGGACATTTTTTAATTAAGTGGGGGTGGCGGGGAAAACCCCCCCACAGGGGGCTCTGGAAAAGCCGCATCCCCGGCTCCGGAGCCGCAGGTTGCCGACCCCCCGCTGAACCAAAAACCCCAATAAAAAAATATATGACCGGGGTTTTTTTAATTAACCCATCAAATCTTAAAAAACCCCCCACCTCTTCAATTCGGGGTCTTTTCCTCACCCATTTTTCCCCTTTCTGTTTTTTGTTTCCCTTTTAAAAAAACCTTTCCTCTAATTTCCCTTCCCACCACCTAAAAAGGCTTTGATCACAAGTTGCTCAAAAAAGAAAATAAGTTTTTAATTTTTCATGATCCGATGCACGTCATAAGTTTACATAACTCTTGCAGATGTCTTATTTGTCTATCGGCCAAAAATCTTTACAAAAGAGTTTTTCAACCTGCAATCACCTCAATTACACCTTACAAACAATTAGTCACAATCATGGGTACCGAGGGGGGAGGCCATTGCGGCCATGGCCCCCCTCCCCCCCTTTTACAAAGAAAAAAATTATAAACCCAATAAAATATATAGATAGCACCAAAATATATATATATATAATATATAATATATATATATATTATATATATATTAATATTAATTTTTAATATATATATATATATATATATATATATATATAATATAATTATATTATATAATAATAAATAGAAGATAATAGATAGATATAGTAAAAAAAAATTAGACATTTTTTTTTAAAAAAAAAAAAAATTTTTTTCTTTTGGGGGGATTTCTATTTTGATTTTTCTTCGATTTTTTAACTTTTTTTTTTTTTTTTATTTTTTTTTTATATATTTTTTTTAAATTTTTTTTATTTTTTTTTTTTTCATATTTTTTTAAAAATTTATATATTATATATATATATATATATATATATAATTAAACCCTATATATATATTATTAAAATTTATAATTTTTTTAAAATATTTTTTATATATTATATTTTATTATATATAAAATAATTATATATAATATTTATATATATATATATATATATATATATAAATATTATATATATATATATAATTTTTATATATATATATATATATATATTTTATATATATATAATTCAAACCAATATTATTTATTATATTATATATTTTTATATTTTTAATTATATATTATATATATATTAAAAAAATTTAAATAATTCAAACCATAATATATTTTATAAATATATATATATTATAAAATATATAAAATATATATAATAAAATTTATTTATATTAATTAATTTATATTTAAAATATATATATATATATTATTATATATATATATAATATATTTTAAATATATTATAATTTTTTTTTTTTTATTTATATATTTGAGATTTGGGTAGTTTTTCTTTTTTTAAATTTTTTTTATGTATTTTTTTTTTTTTTTTATTAATATATATTTTTTTTTTTTTTCATATTTTAGATTTTTTACATTATATATATTTTTTTTTTTAAGATTTTTTATTATTTTTTTATTTATATATATTTAAATACCATATATATATATATATATTATTTTATTAAATATTTTTATTATTTTATATTGCCCCCCCCCCTTTTCAATGTTCTGGGTACGCCACTGACCACAATACAAAGACCATATAAAGATATACCACAAAACAAAGAATGTTGGGGCAAATCAAAAAAGGAGAAAAGCTGTTTTTAAACATTTTTTGATTACTTAAATATTGCTTTTCAAATCCTGTGAAATTGAGAGGAAAGTTATTTAGTAATCCTTTTTATTTTCCTAAACTTTTGGGCATTTTCACTTTTTTTTTTTTCATACACCTATTCTGCACTTTCGGGGTGTCGCATAAAAATAAAAAATTCACTCTACCAAATCCATACGCAAGCCTTTATCTAGAATTTAGATCAGGCACAGAGGTGAAAATAATACCCCCAAAACCCAACCTGGACATTGGTTGCGTGCCCCTAACCTGAAGCAAGAGTAAAGGGGAGAAAAACTGCAAAAAAGAGGGCATTTTTCCCACTTTTTTTAAAAGACCATCATTTTAACACTAGAATACATAGGGAAAAGAACAATTTTATCCCCATTCTCAATTAATGGGTTTAAAAGTACCAAAAAATCTTAGAAATCTGTAATGGTGAGATTTTTCAAGTTGAAGACTGTTATAACTACGTGCCTTGAATTATTAAAAAAGCAGTAAAAACCCAGGGAGGTGTTCTTCTTTAAATGAAAATGACAGTTTAAAAAATTGTGACAACTTTAAAAATCCTTTTTGACGTTTTTTTCTGGGAAAAAAAACACTCCATTTGTAAAAATATCAAATAATTAACCATTCAAAAAATAAACAACTTAACTAACCAACTTGCCTTGCCTTTAAAATAACCTAATATTTGTCTTTCCCCTTTAAAATAACCCAGTCTAAAAAAAAATTTGTTTGACATTTCATTTTTACTTTTTACACTCGTTTTCACCTATAGAAACAGTAGAAGGGGGAAAAAAAAACTTGAACCGACACAGTCATGTTCTAAATATCAGCCAGTATATAGTAGGGGCGTACTGCTGTACCCAAAAGGACATCAGCAACCCCTTTATCACAAAAACACCATAAAACT
>JACEEZ010003710.1:294584-384584 GCA_016584305.1 Chionoecetes opilio | reverse complement strand
ATATACATATCCCTATACGCGCCCTCCTATGATGAGCGGAAAATACCTCTCACTAGGGGGGGGGGGGAAACAAACTACCACTCTACCAATTATGAGATTGTGTTTGGTGGATAATTTCCGCAGAACTGTTATATGAAATAAAATTCACCACCTAAACCACTGTAGCCTACCTATGCTCACTTAGCCTAGAATAAAGAAATAAATTGTTCTTAAGACATTTCACTACACTGTATGGGACAATGTATCTCGGGATACATTATACGTAATTGCATTATACTACAACCATTTGTCATTACTACTTTGTCACATTATGTTGTTTTTCATGTCAAGTGAGCCTTTCTTAAGGCGTTTTCTGCGGGGGATTCTTGGTTGCAACCGGAAAATTTTCGTTTGCAAACGGTCACAACAACAACAACAAATGTTTGCGGGTCGGGCCAATCATCTTCCCTGGATGGTTGAACAGGGATCGAAATTTGAGCAACCGAAAAATTTTCGGTTGCAATCAGGATCCCCACAGAAAACGCCTTTAACTTCAGCCACTCGTCATAGTGGCTCCAATGTCCTTTCTTTTCTCTTGTTTTCACGGGATAATTTTCTACAAGACAGCCTGAGAGGTATCTTCGCAACGCTTGCTTGGTATTCCTAATGGTCATGATGATAGGCATGGTTTTCCCCGCATCTGTACGGCATCACAACAAAACTACACGGCGCCGAAACTCCCGTTTTCTAATGCTTGTTCTCTAGTCCCGTCTTCGTAGCAACACCGCGCTCAAAAACAGCAAATCTTGGGTTAGTCTTCGTAATCCAAGACGGTGCTTGGACGACAAAAACACGGCTCTATATACGTATGCAATCCAATTTCTCCGGCATCCCTTCTTCTCTTTTAATCCTAAGTTCCTTGTCTTTCTCTCGTTGCGCTCTCGTACAGTCTGGTGCAGTCACTGCAATAATCACCCTTCTATACTCCTCCAATCGTGCGTTTCTGAGGTTTCTTGCATTCTTCACTACCTTCCGATGAGCATATTGTTTTGAGTCACTGTCCGACTGTCTGTATTATAGGCGTTTTCTGCGGGGGAGCAAATATGTCTTTGAGCAGAGAGCTTCAATGAAGTGACGTCATGGCCTCTCCACTTATGACAGCTTCATGGTCAGTCCGTTCCACGTTCCGGCCGAGGCTATAGTCCGTTCCGTGTATACATCGTCGGTCGTCCCCCCCCCTGCTCATTAGTTCGTTCCTGGCAGGTGGAACAGTCAATGTAAGGAATATTGGTGAGGTGGTCTTGTAACACAGTATATAGTGTTAGGCTGTGTAAAGGGCGCGGCAGGATGGCAGGCGGCGGCGGGGCGACGGCGACGGCCCTGTCCTCGGATATCAGTCGTCGCAACCCCCAGGACGAGTACGAGCTGATACACAGGATTGGCAGCGGCACTTACGGCGATGTTTACAAGGTGGGAACGTCACACATTCTCTCTCTCTCTTCTCTCTCTCTCTCTCTCTCTCTCGAGGACACTGAATGAACCAAGGATGTTAGGAATTAGGAGTTATTTTTGGCAAATTTTTACTCTAGGACCAGAATTCGCTACACAATTGGGAGTATGGTTTCTGTTTACCTTATTGGATTCTAAGGTATTATTTTACACTAGAACCAGAATTCCCTACACAATTGGGAGTAAGGTTTCTGCTTACCTTATTTGATTCTAGGAAACTTTCTCTATGAGCTTCCGTCGCAAATCATTACTTGTGGAGATATGACATGTTGTTTATAGGGAGGAGAGAGAAAAGTGGGTATTATTTTACACTAGGACCGAAATTCCCTACACAATTGGGAGTGTGGTTTCTTTTTACCTTATTGGATTCTAGAAAACATTCTCTATGAGCTTAAAAAAAACCAGTCGCAAATAATTACTTTTGGAGATAATGACATGTTCATAGGGAGGCGAGAGACAAGTTTTTACGTGCCTCTCAGTCTTCTTCCTCTTGTGACCTGCATCACCTCTGTTCTTCCCTTGCGCGGGCACTTTTTTTTATGCAGATTTGGCTTTAGTTAAGAGGTTAAAGCGTGGGATTAGGTTAGGTTAGGTTAGTGAGTCAAAAGGTGGGGTTAGGTTAGTTTAATTTTCGTATCTCATATTATACACTCCTTTCTATTAAAAACATCTTATATCTCCACAAGTAGTGATTTTCGACGGAAGCTCATAGAGAGAATGTTTCTTAGAATCCAATAAGGTGAACAAAAACCACACTCCCATTTGTGTAGGGAATTTCGGTCCTAGTGTAAAAATTTACCAAAAAGTGTTTACATGCGCCTCACTCTTCATCCTCTTGTGACCTGCATCGCCTCTGTTCTTCCCCTGCCGCGGTCACTTTTTATAATGAGGATTTGGCTTTAGTTTGGAGGTTAAAACGTGGGGTTAGGTTAGATTAGGTTAGCCGTAGTTAATTTTCATAGTCATGTCCTATACAGGGGAAGACAGAGAAGTTGGCGGTGTCGTGCATCCGTGACGCTCCTTGACAAATTTTGTTTAATTCCCTCCCGGCGCTTCCTATGGGGAATGATTGTTAAAAAAAGGTGTCTGGGAACTCACTCACTGCCTTGACTTCCTGCTTGCAGCTTTTCAAATCATTAGTCATTAATGGGCAGTGACCAGGACATATTGCTTCTTATCGTCACTCCCGGCTCGATTTCCCAAAACGTCACCAAAACATTTCGGGAAAGTGTTTTCGCTCAGTTGGATATGGGGCCTGAGCGATTTCAAGTCACTCCGGCCCTCCGTCACTCCGGCCCCCCACCCTGGTCACTCCAGCCTACCACCCTGGTCACTCCGGTTGCAGGCCAACTCGGCCCATTGCCGACTCGGCCTATGACTAAGTCGGCCCAGTCATACCAACTCGGCCCATTGTGTGTACCAACTCGGCCCGGAAACACTTGCTAAGACATGAAATATATTTATTATTTTCATACGCAGTAATTTTGTACTGATAGAAAACGTGCTAAAACTTATGAAACATATATTTATTTCTTACATGTCAATAAGTTAAAAAGGATACTCTATATAAAGCCTATAAAACAAACAATTTAAAAACTAAAACAAATTATACATGGAACTAAAATTAAATCAAATAAAACATGTAATTCTGAAGCTAAAATAAAAAACAAAAAACAAAAAAAACCACTAACGAACATAAACGGCGATGTGATGTGACACAGCTTGTAGTAAATTGTTTGCCGATCTGTCACCGGCATTGTACTGCTCCTAGACTAACTAATTGTCCGTGATGTTTAGAGTATTTTGCTCGTTGTTTGCGTAATACCTTGCCATCTGAGAGCAGACGCACCTGGAGGGGGACAAGTCTGGCCTCGTCATGAAGGAGCTTTATGAGGAGGTAAAAGCTCAGTTGCCCTTTGCGCGCCTTCAAATTGATGCGGTGGTGCCAGCCTTCTACATCATTGTTGGTGCGGACTGCGGATGCTTCTGGCAAACACGCACCATGACCTTGGAGGCCAGATATTGGAATAAATCCATGTGTTTCTGATGTAATCCAGAAGATTTAAAAGTGATTGACAGCCATTTGCTTTTCTGTAAAACCTTACAAACAGTTCTTCTATATGTTCTGGCACATATGGTAGTGAAAGGACTTTTCTCAGGTATTTATGGATCCCAGCCAGCAGCATTTGTATACGACGCTTGCAGGCCCAGCTCTTGAATTTTCCTCCATATTGCTTGCCCCCTATGAAAAATACATCCTCGAATAAAAACATTAGGCAGGACGTCGGGAATTACACGCCAAACACTTTCCTCGAAATCAATCGTAATTTCCTCCACTCTCAGTTCCTCACCTAGAAGTTCTTTAGTCTTTGATAATACTTTCTTATTGTCTCTGCATCTTTTTCCAGACATCAGAGCAAACAGCAGTGGTACTTGTTTCATATTACTCTCATACTGTACATAAGCATGAATACTGAAAAGTTGAGTGAAAGGGCGTCGCACTATTTTGAATGTAGCATCAGCATACCAATGCTTTGCCTTGCTAAGCAGTGACAATTGTTCATGTGTTGAGAATAACAGATGTCGTCGGCCACCAATAAAAATGTCATGTTGCAGAAAGTTTTGAGGAATGTTATTACTTATTTCAAAAGTCAAATCAAGAGGTTCAGCTGGTTGTGTGGCCCTGCGCTTACAATTTCCTTGACGGGCAAGGTTCACGGGAGCAGGTAAAGAAGTTAGGGGCACGTTTAGGGGAGGCGGTAGCGGAGTGGTTAGCGTCTCCGACTGGCGTTCTCGGTGACCTGAGTTCGATCCCTGAAGAAACCCCAAACCTTTCTGCACCGTCGAGTGGCCTAAGAACACCCACATGTCCTGCCCATCAACTCTACCTTCGATTGCTAGTGCATGGGAGGACACAGGGGGGCGGCATGAACCTCTAATCACAGACGTCACTATAAGAATCCTGCCTGCGCCACCACGGGCGAGGACCAACCATCAGAGCCCTCAAGTGAACCTCCAGAGCCTACCATCAGAGCCCTGGGTCACCACTGCCTACAGGCGCTATAGGCACAAATGAAAAAAAAAAATGAAAAAAACAACAACAACGTGAGGATCAACTTTGTCACGGAATACCTCTTCAACGATGTCTGTTGCTGAACGAAACACGTCTTCTACAGCTTTCTTTTTAACAAGGGCTGAAACTTTACTTGTTATCGCAGGGCATGCTTCTGGGGGATGGCAATGAGGGTTGTGACCTTTGACGTACTTCTCGTCAGCTTCTTTTATTGTAGCTCTGCAATTTGAATTTTTATTCCTCACAACACATCCCCAGTGTACAGCAACACGTGTTTTTCTTTTCATCGTGTATGCATAACCCAAGCTGTCTATTACCTTATGCTGCCCTCTTTGTGTTGATGATAGCATTTTTTCATATGTTATGTCATGTCGTGCATGAGCATTAGAAGGTGTGTGGTCGTCAGCGGGAGCTGCACCAGTGTCCAGTGACGTCAGACCTGAACTTTCAGCAGGAATTGCGCTTGTATCTGATGCCACCATACTTTTATCTTCGATGCAAGTTCCGCTTGTGTCAGGTGCCGAACATCTCTCATCTCCGGTGGGAGTTGCGCCAGTGTCCAGTGTCCTGCAGAAATTACACATCCAGTCGATGTCGTGCCCCTCCTTCACGGCTGCCCTGTATTCCTTCATGGCAACACCACTCCCGCATGTCCTGTGCTGCCAGCGCATGCATCCATCACATACCAGTGCCTCCTGTTGTGATATAAATACCTGACATTCAGATTTCTAAAAACTTAGGACAATAGCTTTCTCAGAACTTAGGAAAATAGTTTGGCCAGCCCTCGCCATGTCGCAAGCAAGACAGACAAAAGATACGCCACTCCACTACTGTACATACCTGTCGGGGCCTCACTAAATTCCAACACACCAAGCACTGATCAGCCATGTCTCCGCAAAAACCGTGATTGTCGCCAACTGTAACCTGTTTTGTTTTCACTAAACTTGAGGACAAGCATTGAATGCGAGATCGAAGTATCGAAACTTGACATTTGTATTTTTGTTGATTGTTCAATCAAGAAGTTCAAAAGTTGTTTGGTGAGTTGAATGAGAGATTGAAGCATGCATCTAAAAGGGTCCGAGTTGGCGGGCCTAGCTGGTATTAAAAAATGGTCCGAGTTGGTTTACCAGGTGAGCCGAGTTGGATATCGTAAATGGGGCGAGTTGGGAATGGGCCGAGTTGGACCTACACCGGTCACTCCGGCCTACCCCCCTGGTCACTCCGGCCGCCAATAAAATATGAAGCTATGTTGATGGAAAGTGACATTGTTTATTTGCAATGCTGCCACATACCAACACTAGTACTTTAGATTGGCTATAAGGAACATAGTAATAGGCTTTCACTGGTATTATTTTACGACAGGACCAAACTTCCCTACACAATTGGGAGCATGGTTTTTGTTTACCTTATTGTATTCTAAGAGATATTTTCTCTGAGCTTTCCGTCGCAAATCAATAGTTTCGGAGATATGGAAAATTTTAGGTGGGAGGAGGAATAAGTCTCCTTGTATACAAAATGCCTCCCTCTTCCTCTTCTTGTGACCTGCATCACTTTTGTTTGATATTTTATTAAACTTTTATATTATTGGACCCAGTTAGGAGGTTAAAGGTTAGGTAAGGTTAGGTTAGGTTAGGTTAGGTTCAGGTTAGGTTAGGTAAGGTTAGGTAAGGTAGCCACGGGTGTGCCTCCGAAACAAAAGCGATGCAGGTCACAAGAAGAGGAAGAGGGAGGCATTTTGTAAACAAGGAGACTTATTCTTCCTCCCACCTAAAATGTTCATATCTCCGAAACTATTGATTTGCGACGGAAAGCTCAAAGAGAAAATGTCTCTTAGAATATAATAAGGTAAACAAAAGCCATGCTCCCTATTGTGTAGGGAAGTTTGGTCCTATCGTAAAAATTTACCCTTTCATTTCATTAATTTATTACGTACCGTAGATAACACTAAAGTCGCCAGGACAACGTTTTTTTCGATGTACAGACGTCTGATTGCGTTCATACTTACATTTGTACATCCATGATTTCAGGAAAGTTAGAAGGGGCTATCTGGAGAGTGTGTTATTTTGTGTCTTCATCTGAGCTATATTATGGTTATAAATGAACAAATTACCAAAATATCAACCGAGTGGCGACCTACACTAAGATTGCCAGCTAGTGTTTATGTTCTGAGTGTCCCGCCGTCGCCCGAAAAAAAAAAGTATGTAGTGAAATTTGAAACCGTATATACTTGCAGATACAAAGCATAAAACAACGCTGAAACAGGGTAGATTATACAGTCATGATAATTATAAACTACTCTGTATCATTGTCGGGGGTTCATAGGGTAAGGTGTTATTTGAACCACCCCGGTTCTTTGGGATAATCCAAGGAGAATGCTCAATTCAGGGTTAGGTACAACAAGTCTGTTTCTTGGACAATATATTAATAATGCACACAAAAATAACTAAATACAAAACCCTATGGTGGATGGCACCGCGACACGGTCAGGCATCACATCGCGGAATAGCGGCGGGTGGACACAGGGACCAGTTTGCTGGCACCTCAGTAGATGTACTCCGACCAGTGACTCGTCCAAGCATCGATACAAGCAAGGGCGAAGGTGGTAGCACCCTCGACACGGACGTCAGTGTCACCCAGGGAAGGCCTCAGTCGTGAAGTGCACCAGCGGCATCAGTGTAGCGTCAGCACTACATGGGGAGTCTGTGTATAGAGGCGGAGGCCGGCACAGCAGGTATAGGGGAGCGAGCGCCTATGCCTCACCGACGGTCCCTCAGAGCAACTCTACTCTACAAAGGAGGCTGTGCATCTCAGAAACACACGTACACAATAAACATAAATAAACTCAAGCACCAACTTAATAAACAAGAATAAACAGAAATAAACACGGTAACAGACAGAGCAACAGGCTTACCGAAGGTTTGCGGAGTGTAGGACTAAGTGGCCCGGCTGCTCTCTCAGCGGGGCAAGTAAGCTCGGTTCGAGGCTACTGAGGTAGAGTAGCACTTCGAACGAATCACCGAGACTAAACACACAAGTACCCATTACACTCACTCACAACCAACCACACACACACTTATAATTAACAGGTTAAGCCCTAAACATATTTACAGAATAACAACACAACCACACGACTACACCACTCAACAACACAACTGCAGCACGATACAGTGAAACACTTATAGAAACCCCCGACAATCATCTTCAGTGGCACAAACAAATCAGTAGTGATGCTATTTACACAAACTTTCTTAGTCATTTACACAAAATTTAATTATATAGCTGTACTATATAAAAATAAAATATGCGTCCAAGTAAAAAAAAAAAGTACTAGCTAAAATAAATATGTAACTATATAAAAATATGCATCCAAGTAAAAAAAACAAGTACTAAAATATATCTGTATATGAAAATATGCGTCCAAGCTCTTTGAGCTTCGAAACAAACAGGGTTCAAACAGTTCATCAGAAGCATCCCAGGTATCGAATCCTGTGAGTGAATCTTGTGAGTGGTCGTTGCTTAACCTTCGAGCTTCGAGACAAACATCCCAGGTATCGAATCCTGTGATGGGAGCATATCACTATATATGCTGTGTTATTACAGGTTCAATCTGTACTTATTGTACGTAAATATATCCAGGATCAAATCCAGTGGATATTATATTTTTATCAAATATATTTTTTCATTTGTATTTGTATGAAATAAAGTAGAAGCATACATTTTTTTTTTAATATCTAGATTAATAAAAAAAATGTACACACTTAATGGGCTCGAACACGCAGACACGTACACTCAGCTCTGGGAGGCCGCAGTGACTAGGGTTGAACCTTTGAGAGGCCGGAGTGACTTGTTTCGGCCTGAGCCACAGTTGTTTGCAGACCAGATCACCCGTATTCACAGCTTATATAAGATCGGTTTTAGTTCAAAAGAAATTGTAAGGGAGACTGGGTTAGCTCAACGAACGGTTGAGCGATGGGTTAAGAAATCGCGAGACTTTACGGATGTAACGAAACACGCTCCTTACACACACTGTACCCAGTAACTGTGGGTTTATTGACTTTAATTCTCTTGCTGTTTTGGTAGGAGATTTCACTAGCTGTCTTTTGATAATATTCAAAGTTTTCTTTGATACTTTTTTTCTTGCGTCCAGGACGGACAAGTGCGTTAGACTTTCAGCAGTTGGCGAGTCTCGCGATTTCTTAACCCACCGCTCAACCGTTCTTTGAGCTAACCCAGTCTTTCTCACAATTTCTTTTGAACTAAAACCGATCTTATATAAGCTGTGAATACGGGTGATCTGGTCTGCAGTCAACTGTGGCTCAGGCCCCATATCCAACTGAGCGAAAACACTTTCCCGAAATGTTTTGGTGCCGTTTTGGGAAATCGAGCCGGGAGTGACGATAAGAAGCAATATGTCCTGGTCACTGCCCATTGATGACTAATGATTTGAAAAACTGCAAGCAGGAAGTCAAGGCAGTGAGTGAGTTCCCAGACACCTTTTTTTTACAATCATTCCCCATAGGAAGCGCCGGGAGGGAATTAAACAAAATTTGTCAAGAAGCGTGACGGATGCACGACACCGCTAACTTCTCTGTCTTCCAACGTACACTCCTTCCTACTAAAAGCATCATTTATCTCCGAAAGTAGTGATTTGCGACAGAAGCTCATAGAGAGAAAGTTTCCTAGAATCCATTAAGGCAAACAAACCATACTCCCAATTGTGTTGAGAATTCTGGTCCTAGTGTAAAGATTTACCGAAGGAGAGTACAGTAAAACCCTTATAACTCGGCACGATAGGGGCTCTGGCCCTTGCCGAGTTATGCAATATCCTCCTCTGATATGGGTAAAAAAAAAAAAAAAAACTGGAAATACAGTACACACAAACCTCGATTTCCCGGACCTCGATTTCCCGGATATCGGATTTGCCGGACAAAATCCGAGGTCAGAGTCTTGGACATTTTTTTTTTTTTTTTTTTTTTTTTTTTTTTTTTTTTTTTTTTTTTTTAAATGCCTGGTCCTGTTCGTAAATTGACAAAGTTGTCCGGCGGTCCGAACGTCTCCTGTCACCCCTGGTCAAAATTTTTTCGGACATGTTAAAATTTGTGTGTACACACAAACCTCGATTTCCCGGATATCGGATTTGCCGGACAAAATCCGAGGTCCGGGGGTATGTCAGAGTCTTGGACATTTTTTTTTTTTTTTTTTTTTTTTTTTTTTTAAATGCCTGGTCCTGTTCGTAAATTGACAAAGTTGTCCGGCGGTCCGAGCGTCTCCTGTCACCCCTGGTCAGTGTCCGCGCTTCCTGCCAGGTGGCAGCATGCTCAGCGGTCGTATTGTTTACATTTGGGCACACGACACTCACGGTTCACCTGTACACCCTCCGTTAGTCCCCTGACCCCCACTGCCCCTGGTGCAGGAAAGTCTCTTGAGACTATTGAACACTTTCTGCTGCCTCCCGCCAGGTGGCAGCATGCTCAGCGGTCGTATTGTTTACAATTGGGCACACGACACTCACGGTTCACCTGCACTGCCTCAGTTAGTCTCCTGACCCCCAATGTTCCTGGTGCAGGAACGTCTCTTGAGACTATTGAACATTTTCTGCTGCCTCCCGCCAGGTGGCAGCATGCTCAGCGGACGTAAAAGTCCGCGGCGGGGTAGTTGATATTGGTGGTTGCCGGACAGTAAATACTAGAGTAGGATAAGCGTCCGGGGGTGGGTAATGTGAGTTTTTTTTTAATTTTATTCTCTTACTGTCTTCTTTATAGGGACTGGCAACTAAGCAGACTTTGTGTTACCCATTTTTGTTGTGCCCTTGGCCAGTTCATTGTGAAGTTAAAAAAAAAAAAAAAAAAAAAAAAAAAATGGCATCGGACTGTTGCGTTTCCCGGACCAGTGCTCCCCCCAATTAGTCCGGGAAATCGAGGTTTGTGTGTACTGTAAAAGCATAAAAACTACACTTACCAGTGAACGGGTAGAATGTGCTGGATTTGATATCAAACTCAGCACAAATAGCACGCATGGACGCACCTGCATCCATCCTTGCCAGCACTTTCACCTTTTCCTGCAGGCTCAGGCTCTTCAATTTCATTCCCTTCCTGCTGGAGACACTCTTGCGTGATGGAGCCGACATCTTGATATACAGTACTGTATGATGTAATCCCAAAACATGTAAAATAGGTGGCAAAGTAAAGCAAAGGTCAGGAACCAGCTCGTAGGCTGAGCCGTGTTTTTGTCGTCCAAGCACCGTCTTGGATTACGAATCCCAATCCAATAACACTTGCTGAAATGTGTGTTATACTACTTTGTGATATTGTTTGCAATGTTTTGCATTGATTATTATTTCGGCTCCTACCAAGCTTGTTGTGTTTTTGAAGCAGAAACCAATCCTTTTTCAATTTCGGCAAAAAACGGAATTCGTATCCAAGACGGTGCTTGGACGACATAAACACGGCTCAGCAGCTGACAGCCTACACGCTGGTTCCCGACCTTTACTTTACTTTGCCACCTATTTTACGTGTTTTGGGATTACATCATACAGTACTGTACTGTATTTCAAGATGTCCGCTCCATCACACAAGGCTGTCTCCAGCAGGAAGGGAATGAAATTGAAGAGCCTGAGCCTGCAGGAAAGGGTCAAAAGGACAAAAACACGACTTTATGCGACTGAGGATATGCCGAGTGTAAGCAAAGCGATGCAGTTATAACGTCAATATGCCGAGATACATTATTTTTTGCCGACTTTCTGTTTACATGTTCACACAAGAGGTTGCGAGGGCATGATATGCCGAGTGAAAACCAAGAGATGCAGTTTAGGGGAGGCGGTAGCAGAGTGGTTAGCGTCACCGAGTGGCGTTCTCGAAGACCCGAGTTCGATCCCGAGTGAGACCCATAAATCCACTTGAAATCTTTCTGCAGCGTCGAGTGGCCTAAGAACACCCACATGCCCTGTCCATTAACTCTACCTTCGACTGCGAGTGCATGGGAGGACACAGGGGGGCGGCATGAGCCTCTAATTACAGGCGTCACTATAACAATCCTGCCTGCGCCACCACGGGCGAGGGCCAACCATCACAGCCCTCGAGTGAGCCTCCAGGGCCTACCATCCCACCCCTGGAGCTCACTGCCTACACGTGCTATAAGCATTAAAAAAAAAAAAAAAAAAAGTCTTTGCCTTGCCGAGTTATATCATATTCCGAGTTATACAGTGCCGAGTTATAAGGGTTTTACTGTATATAGGATTATGAAAATTAACTAACCTAACCCCAAATTTAGACTAACTAACCTAATCTAACCTAACCCGATGTTTTAACCTCTTAACTAAAGGCAAATCCTCATTAAAATGTGTCCGCGGCAAGGGTAGAACAGAGACAATGCAGGTCACAAGAGGAAGAAAAGTGAGACCCACGTAAACACTTGTCTCTTTCCTCCCTATAAACAACATGTCATATCTCCAAAAGTAGTGATTTGCGACGGAAGCTCATTGAGAGAAAGTTTCCTAGAATCCAATAAGGTAAACAGAAACCATACTCCCAATTATGTAGGGAATTCTGGTCCTAGTGTAAAATAATAGGTAAATGGGTACTTTCAACCAGTACTTGAGTACGAGGTCAAAAGTACTCTTTTCCCATGTATTTTGATGTGTTAAGAATGATGGTCATATTCAAAATTGTCGGAAATGCCTCATTTTCCAGTTATCACCCCCCCTCCATAACAATCCTGGAGACATGTCGGGAATTCAGGGTTTTGGGTGGGGAAAGTGGCAATGAGTTTTGTGTGGGTAGTAGATTATGTGGTTGACATAGATATAGGCGGTAAATACTCAATGGGATGACATAACGCCAAAAATACATAAACATTTAGAAACAATAAAGTCTACGGGAATCACCCTACTATTCCTGAAAAATTATCTAAATCCCAGGGTGCATATATTAGGGAAATATGATTCAGGGAAATTCCATAATTATTACCTTGGGCAATTTACCCCACCGAAAACAATCTATAACCTAACAATACCCTATAGCAAAATCTTTACAATGGTAAAACTGCAGTTTAATATAAAACATGGACATTGGTTATTTAACCGGACCTAACAGGGGGGGGGGGGGGGCGGCCTCCCCAGATCCCCCCGCTAGATCACTAACCAAACCTGAACGTTACCTAACCTAGCTTTAATCTAACCTTACATAACGTAAAATTGCTGGCATTTAATCCCTAACTGCAGTAGAACCTTATTATTTATTATTTAACTTATTGAGCAGATATTGAGGTGGTGCTTATCACCCAATTGATGATTATGAATGGAGGTACAGATAGGGATCAAATTTCAAAGAGACCATATTCATATACAGTAAAACCTCTCATATTCGGACTAATTAGGCCAAGGAGTGGTTCGAGTAATGTAAGGATCCGAATAAAGCGGGGATTGAAAAAAGAAGAAGAAAATAACATAATTCTATAGGTGTGTGTATACAGAACATTTCTTAAGTCAAGCAAATATCAATAAATGTGAGATAAATCATGTAAATAAATAAATTACAGTAAAAATACACAACAGTACTGTACAGGTGTAGTGTACAGTACTGTCAGTCCTACATCTTGCAGCGGCAGCCGACAGCAGTATCATGATGGCGGAGATTATCATGATGGCGGAGATTTCCTCCTCCTTTTTGGTGTTGTTTGTAGGGCTGTGAGGACCCCTTGAGGAGCCCTATGATCCCTGGTGATATCCTACGATGCTATTACAGTTATGGTAGCTGACCTGTCTTCTTCAGGAAGGCACAGGTGAGGCAGATGACAGCATGCTGTCCTGAGAGGTAGGCATGGTGCCAGGCGGGGCAGGCCGCTCGCCAGCAGGGTGGGGAGGGTTTTACGTCGTATTACTCGTTATTATACATCAGTGATTATAGTGAGCCACGTACATTACACACGTATCATTATTTAGATCAGTGTAGCACCGCGTATCACCTTAAATAAGGGTGATTTAAAGTTGTTGAGGTGGCGGAGTAGCCAGTGACGGAGAAACATTCTTCCCGCGGCCACCCTGTAACACTAACGGAAAAAGTGTCCACGAACACAACCTTTAAAGGCCGTGTCTCACACGTCTTGTTGGCTTGTGAAGTTTTAGAAACAGTTTTGTTTCAAACAGTTCAGTTTTGAAGATGGTTGAGAAGTTTTATAAACAGTTTGTCATTGGCTGGTGACTGATGACAAGTTTGATGACGTCATTACTCGCCCAAGCCAGTCAGGGCCTTCCTACCCGTTTACTACCTACCGAGGGAAGCTTGCTGGATACGGTAGTAAGGGCAGCTAGAATCTAGGTGGTGGGAGAGCGGGTGGTAGCTAGAGATACCACCTCCGTTGCTCGATCAGGGCCCAAGGCTCAATGATCTCAGATCACTCGCCAATACAAGATTTGGACACAACAAATAAACCACAATTACAGTATACCTACCATATGTTCAGTGATGGATCATGAAAGCTCTGCCTGGGCCTCTAACCTCACTTTCTCACATCATGACACCCTACCAACCCTAACCCTAACCTAAAAAAAATAAAAAAAGGGGAAGAGGAGGAGGAGGTCTGAATACGAGAGGTTTTACTGTCCGATATTACGTACTTTCCTTCAATCGTTGGCGCCATCGGCCTCGTCGTCGTAGTCACATGGGATGGCAGGAATGTCGAGTGGTTGCCGACGTATATTTTGTGACTGAGGTTTGTATAGGGCAGCAGCTTGAAGTAAGAAGTTGTGTACCTCTTGACCTTATAATTTTTGTAGGAAGAGATACTGCCTGAGGTGCTGCCGTAGAAATTAGGCTCGAATACCTGGTCTCTTGATCCACACTTTCCCGTCTCGCCACAGCCGCTCGATGTTTTGTGTCTGAACTGTGGCATCCTCTGGGTTATCTTTATGGTTTAATGCCTCCAAAAAGCCACGTCTGACCCTGGAATATGGAATTCCTGTAGACTATTGTTTCAAATTTTTTATGTATTTGCGGCCTTATGTCATCCCATCGAGTATTAACCAGCTATATTTATATCAACAACATAATCATTAATGTCATAACCTGACATGTCCCCAGGATTGTTATGGAGGGGGGGTGATAACTGAAAAATGAAGCATTTCTGACGATTTTGAATATGACCATCATTCTTAACACATCAAAATACATGGGAAAAAGAGCACTTTTAACCTCGTACTCAATTACTGGTTTAAAATACCAAATAATACCTTATTTTTGTCATACTTCGCTCTCTGCTTAAGTCATACAAACAGTTTATGGAACTATCGCTGATAGGAACTCTTGTTGACAGTGGAACACTCGCCGGCATGGAAATTTTCGGCGACTGGTAATAGATGAAAAGGAAGATTAAAAGCTATTTCATCATTGGACAAACATTTTTCGCTTATCCCAGAACACTGAAACTGCAGTTTGACATTGGTGACGTGACCTAACCTAACTCGGGGGGCGGCACCCACCCAGACCCCCCTGTTCGTTCACTAACCTAACCTGGACATTAGTCAACTGGCCAACATAACCTAACCTAACTGTTCAGGCTATTGCTGGTGTTAAATCTAGGGATGTACCGGATATCCGGTTGCTATCCGGTTATCCTTTGTAGCCATTCTCTGTATCCTCCAACTTTTTCACATGCTTCTTTTTATATGGGGACCATACAATGGCAGCATATTCCATTTTTGATCGGATCATTGTAGTAATTATCTTTCTCATCATATTTTTGTCCATGTAATGAAATGCCACTCTATTATTCTTTAACATCCTATATGTATCTCCAAATATTGTATTTATATGTTTTTCTGGTTGTAGGTTATTCTGCATTACCACTGCCAGGTCCTTTCTTCCTGAACCTTTGCAATTATTTAATTTCCCATTTATATGGCCATTTATACCTCTTCGTTTTTTCCAATTTCCATCACATGACACTTATTCACATTAAATCCCACCTTCTGCTCCATTTGTAGATCTTGTTGAGGTCATTTTGTAGTGTTTCACAATCTTTATAGCTTTTTATTTCTCATAATAGTTTTGCATCATCCGCAAATAGACTAATATTATACTAATATAGTCTTAATAGACTTTTTATCTCCTCTGTCATGTCATTGACGTAAATCGTGAACATTATTGGTGCCAACACTGATCCTTGTGGTACCCCACTAAATACGTTTCTCCATTCAGACTTTTCATCCTTCACTACTGTTCTCATTTCTCTTCCTCTCAGATAACTTTCCATCCAGGTTTTGATCATCCCTGTGATTCCTCCTATATTTTTCAATTTCCAAAGTAGCCTCTCATGTGGAACTTTATCAAATGCCTTTTTAAGATCTAGATATACACAGTTTGCCCACCCATCTCTTTCTTGTGTTGCATCAATTACTCTTGAGTAAAAGCTTATTAAGTTGGTCACACATGATCTCTTTTTCCTAAAACCATACTGCCAGTCTGTTATTATACCTTCATTTGCCAAATATTCTGTCCATTGCTTCTTTATTATTTTCTCACATATCTTGCATACTGTGCTAGTCAATGACACTGGTCTATACTTTAGCGGTTCATCCTTTTTCCCATTCTTGTATATAGGCACTATATCTGCTCTTTTGCACTCCTTTGGCACTTTTCCCGTTGTTAATGAGCACTTTATTATATCATTCTGGTTCAACTAACTGCTTTCTGCACTCTTTTAAAACATAACCCGACACTCCGTCTGGTCCTATTGCTTTCCTCTCCTCCAATTCCTTCAACAATTCACAAACTTCCTCCTTCTCTATTTTTATTTTCCGCTCTTTACGGACTTTTTTCATTCCTTGCGATTCATTGAATTTTGATTCTTTTGTGAATACTTGCTGAAAGTTTTTATTTAAAATTTAACTCATTATTTTTTTATCTTCATATATCATATTACCTTCTTTCAGTCTCTTCACTTTGTCCTTATGCTTGATTCTTCCATTGATAAATCTGTAGAACAGTTTGGGTTCTTCCTTACACTTTTCAACTATATCCTCCTCATAACTCTTCTCTTCCTCTCTCCTTATGCACACATATTAATTTCTTGCTAATTTATAGTTGTCTTTATTTCTTTGGGTCCGAATTTTCTTTACTTTTTTCCATACCTCATCCCTTATTCTCTTTGCTCTCTCACATCTTCCATTAGCCCATTCTTTCTTTCCCTTTTCTCTTGGTGTATATAGTGGATAATGTTTTTCAACTCCTTTCTCATATATGCTCAGGAAAATGTTGTATTTCACTTGCACATCGGTCACTCCTTTCATTTCTTCCCAGTCAATTTCTTCATAGTATTTTTTCAGTTCTTCCATGTTAGTTTTTCCAAAGTCTCTTCTGCTCCTTTTGTACAATTCACCTTCCTCCTTTATTTCCTCTTTCGTCTCCATTTCTAAGATTACATGGTCACTTTTTCCGATGGAGCAGCCATAATTGATCTCATTTGCTAGGTCTATACCTTTTGTTAACACTAGGTCAAGTCTTGCTGGTTCGTCATCTCCCCTATATCTTGTGTTTTCTGTCACCCATTGAGTCATTTTCATCGTGTTTTCCATTGTCAATTTCAACAATCTATCTCCCCAGGTATTTTAATTTCCTCCAAATGTCTCCCATTTTACTTCCTTGCAGTTAAACTCTCCAACCAGCAGTATCTTTTTACTATTCTTGATTATTTTGTTTAAGTACTTCAAGGTGTCTTCCAATACTTTCTCATGTTCTTCCTTGTTCCAGGTATTTGTTCTGGGTGGTACATAGGTTGCCACTATAGTCTGTGTTTCTCTATTTCTGACTTATATTTGCACACTCACTATTTCAGCTCTTCCTTCTCCATACTCCACTTTTCTTACCTTCACCCCTAATTTTGTCAATATCATAACTCCACCACCTCTATTACCACTTCTGTCCCTTCTCCACATGTTATATTTGTTGCTTATCATCACATTATCATCCTCTACTAATTTTGTTTCTGTTAAACACATTACGTCTGGATCTTTATTTTATAAATGATCTTTTAGTTCTAGCCTTCTTGGTATAATCCCATCTATATTTGTGTACATCACTTTCATTTTTTTTACATCAATTTTCCTCACCCCATTTTCTTTTAGTCTTTTTTCTTTATATACCACTTTATCACCCTGTCACTTTCTCACCCTTTCGTTTAGAAACCTCCAGAAAAAAGTGTTTTTTTCTTCCTCCGTTCTCTTTTCATTTCTCTGTTATACTTCTTGGATTTCTTTCAACTTTTTCCTTTCTTCTTCATTCAGTGCTTTTTTATATAGACTTCCCTGAATTCCGCAGTTGAGCTCAGCCTGAAGGTTCTCTCAAGAATTTCTTCTGTTGCCGTCTGTGATTTTAGTCTTAGTTTTATGGGTCTTTCTTTGCCTTCTGCATGAGGTCCCAATCTTACTACTTCTTCCACTTCATCTACAAATCTTGCCTCTTCTTCCTCATCATTAAGTTTCATCAAAACGTCCTTTACTGTTTTTACTTCTTCTCTTTCTCTTTTTAATCTAAACAAGATATTCTTCTCCTTCAGTCCAAAAATAATAACACATTTTTTCTTCTCTGCTACATCCCTTATTAAATTCTCATTACTTTTCAAAACTTTTACTACTTCTTTCTTAACATGTTCACTTTGCTCTTTCTTTTGTTGTTCTATGACTTCTTTAAAGTTTACTTTGGCTTTCTCTTTTTCTTCTTTCCAGTTATTCACTTCACCCTTCATCACAGTTGCCACTTGCTCTTTGACCATTTTTTCTCCATTCTCACATTTTGCTCTTAAGTTCATTATTCTCTGTTTTCTATTTCTCCATCTCTTTTTTTAACTTCTTTTTCCTTTACATTTTGCTTTTCCTTCGTTTTCAGTTAATTTAGTTCTACTTTCAGACCTTCCATTTCGTCATAGCTTCTTCTTCTCAAACCATCAAGTAAACACTTCATACATTAGAACTCTTAAATCAGTCTCTTCAGGTCTAGTTTTTTCTTCTTCTTTTTTTCTCCGGATGGTAGGCTCTGGAGGTTCACTTGAGGGCTGTGATGGTTGGTCCTCGCCCGTGGTGGCGCAGGCAGGATTTTTATAGTGACGCCTGTAATTAGAGGCTCATGCCGCCCCCCTGTGTCCTCCGATGCACTCGCAATCGAAGGTAGAGTTAATGGGCAGGGCATGTGGGTGTTCTTAGCCCACTCGGCGGTGCAGAAAGATTTTGGCTTTCGTTGGGAATCTAACTCGGATCACCGAGAACGCCACTCCGAGACGCTAACCACTCTGCTACAAAGTTTGTTCTTGTCTCTCTCATCCTCCACCCTGACCACTCTGGAGTGCAGAGTTCCCTTCTTAACTTCTTCATTAAACCCTGAGAAGTCTAACTGGGTTATCCTAAGCTTCTTTCCTGACTTTGGGGTCTCCGCCATGTTAAAAAAAAAATGTTTGTACACAAATTCTAATCTCTCCTACGTGGACCACAACCCTGCTCAGGCCCTATCTAACACTTGTCTAGGTTCCTTGGCAGCTTGTACTCCACATGATATCTTCATCCTCCTTCTTAGGAGGATGGTCTGTTCTATGGTACTTTGCTGTTCATACACCAGCCATCAAAACGATCACAACACTCGAGAACGATCTTGAGCTCGAGTCTGTACACGTATATTTAACCATGTTTTGTATGTTATATGTATGTATTGTATGGCACATGACGTACGAGTGCTAGACAAAGTGTTGTAAAAGTCTGCGGCGGAGTAGTTGATATTGGCGGTTGCTAGACAGATTAGGATATAGGATATATGTCTGGGAGTGGGTAATGGCCTCGGACTGTTGCGATTCCCGGACTTTTGAGGTTCCCGGACCAGTGCTCCCCCCTGATAGTCCGGGAAAACGAGGTTTACATAGTACAAGTCAAATTCGCATCTTATACTGTGAATTTTCACCAAAAATGGCAACTCTTGACAGCTTGTTCATATAGTTAATGTGTACACACAACCCTCATTTTCCCGGACTAATAGGGGGGAGCACTGGTCCGGGAATCGCAACAGTAAGAGGCCATTACCCACCCCCGGACGTTTATCCTACTCTAGTTTTTACTGTCCAGCAA
Organism: Chionoecetes opilio; assembly: GCA_016584305.1. NCBI lineage: Eukaryota > Metazoa > Arthropoda > Malacostraca > Decapoda > Majidae > Chionoecetes > Chionoecetes opilio. The sequence continues at coordinate 364,923 of JACEEZ010003710.1, read as the reverse complement.
CCGCTAATATCAACTACCCCGCTGCGGACTTTTACGTCACTTTGTTGCTGTTTTTAGGGCTGCGAGGATCCCTTGGGGAACACTATGAACCCTGGTGATGTCCTATGATGCTATCACAGGCGCTGTAGTTGACCTGTCTTCCTCAGGAAGGCACAGGTGAGGCGGATGACAGCGTGTTGCCGGGAGGGGTGGACGCCAGCCGCCGCCAGCAGGGTTCAGGGCGAGGAGTTGAGAGCGTAGCACTAAACGGTGGGAATGGAAGCGTGGACACTGCAGCAAAAAGTGTTCAATAGTCTCTAGAGATGTTCCTGCACCAGGGGCAGTGGGGGTCAGGGGACTGACAGAAGCGGTGCAGGTGAACCATGAGTGTCGTGAGCCCAAATGTAAACAATACGACCGCTGAGCATGCTGCCACCTGGCGGGAGGCAGCAGAAAGTGTTCAATAGTCTCAGAGACGTTCCTGCACCAGGGGCAGTGGGGGTCAGGGGACTGACGGAGGTGGTGCAGGTGAACAGTGAGTGTCGTGTGCCCAAATGCAAACAATACGACCGCTGAGCATGCTGCCACCTGGCGGGAGGCAGCAGAAAGTGTTCAATAGTCTCAGAGGCGTTCCTACACCAGGGGCAGTGGGGATCAGGGGACTGACGGAGGCGGTGCAGGTGAACAGTGGGTGTCGTGTGCCCAAATGTAAACAATACGACCGCTGAGCATGCTGCCACCTGGCGGGAGGCGTGGACACTGACCAGGGGTGACAGGAGACGCTCGGACCGCCGGACAACTTTGTCGATTTACGGACTGGACCAGGCATTTGTCCGAGACTCTGACATATCCCCGGACCTCGGATTTTGTCCTACAAATCCGATATCCAGGAAATTGAGGTCCGGGAAAACGAGGGTTGTGTGTATTAAGAAAGCAAAATAATGCAAATTTTCTTATGTTATGATGTTTTTGAATCGATAAGAGTGAAAGGCTTTGACTAAAAAATGTCTTCTTCATCTTCTTGTGACCTGTGTTGCTCATGCTCCGAAGGCCTGAATAAACTCTAGCCTCCATTTGCCGGACTATTAGGTGGTTAGCCCAGTCTGGGATCCGCGAAAGTTTGGGAGGTGTAGCCATTCACGGACTTTATCTGGTAAAGTCCGGTGACTTCTGTGGCACAGTAAAGTGTACTGGTTTTCTAGTACGTTTTGGGTCCTTGGACAGCACTACGGGAGGCATTGTGGCGATATATATATGTATAACAATGCGTTAGCGGAGGATGTGTAGAAAATGGCATCGATACAATGACTAAGACAATGACTCACCCCGAGCGGCTGTGTCCGCCCGCCCTGGGGGCGGATGCTGAGAGCAAGCTAGGGCGCCGTATTCACTGGGGCGCCTGTGATTAAGGCAAACTGCTCCTACCGCCTATGCTCAGTCGAGGAAGCCGCCTTATTGGCACCGCTTAAGGTGCTGAAACTAAGGCATGGTCCGACCCTGCCTTAGTGAGCTGCTGTTGGCCTTTGACAGACATTCATCTTCTGTTTAGAAGGCAAATACAGCCTTGTTACAGTTGCTACAACGTAACAATTGGTGTTTACGTAATAATAGTGTTGCAAGGTGTGTATGAATCGATCGTGGAAGACTAAATATGGCACTAGGGAGTTAAATGCTGGCGATAGCAATGTTGTGTATTGTGAGTTGCAAGCTGGTCCTGTCGGCGGAGCGACTGCATGGATGTGCTGAGAAAATATCACCGAGGGTGCTCCGCCCGCACTAAAATGTTGTACTATTACACGGTATTATCATACTACCAGATGATATTTAGGACAACTGAACATACCATCATCTCTACGAAGCATTAGTGCATATCATGAATGTATAAAAATTACAGTAAACTATACCTATAATAAGATAATGAGAGCAAAATGAAATCGTGTATAAACATTATTTTCTTTCACCTTTTTTTATTCAACTCCTTATTCCTATAATTTTGCTTGCATTAAATTTTCACTCACTGTCTCGGAATCAGCACACCTTTCCGATTATGATGATATACGACATGTCCCAATGCAAAAATATATAGGTGGTCAAAACCTACGATGAACGTCAAACTTGTGACGAAACAGCTTTTCGGTGGGGGCGAGTGATGCATCTTTGCCTTAGTGCAGGTGTGAGGGAGGGAGGCACAAAAATTCTTGTTTCAGTGGAGAAATGTTCAAGCCTTGTGATTGGTCGAAGCTGCCTAAGCAGCGCTCAGACAGGCAACGTGATTGGCTAGTAGGATTCTCGGACCACGCCCAATACCTAAGGCGTTGGAGGTGTAAGGCAAGGAAAAGGCTCCTGAATTATCGTCTGTACATAGGCCTGAGCCGATGCCTTATCCAGGCTGTTACAAAAGCGCCTGAAGATGGGTAAGGCGCTCTTTTCGCCTTACCTCTAAGGCACTTCTCAGCATCTCCCCCCTGACCCCTAGTGGCGGCATCCCTGAACTAAAGGCTGGGAATCTCGCTGCGCGTGATATTTGAATGCCGTACTTTCCTTGATGTCCCGGACTATTCCGGACATATGTCCGGCCATACCAAATGTGTCCGGGGGCGGACAATGACCTGGAAATCCGAAATCCGGCAATAGGAGGTCCGGAAAATGGAGAGTCGAGTGTACTTTCCTTTTCTATTCATCGCTTACATTTACAGGGAGGTCCCGAAGATACGAGCAGTTAGGTTCCACCTGGCATACTCGTAAAGCGAAATCTCGTATAACGAAACACATAACTAATAGTAAAATATAGGTTTGGTTCCAGGACCCCATCAATTAAAAAAGAAGAAGAAAAAAGACATGTTTTTCAAGCTAAAATATACTATAGCAGACACAACAAACACACAGCGTCTATATTACCCACACTGTACTACCTATTCTGTAGGAAAAGCATTCTGAAAGAGAAAATAGTACATAAAATAACATAACTGCACATTAATTAAACATAAAACATGCATAACAAGCATAAAAGACGTTGTACTATATGGGACCCCACGTGATACAAGAGAGGGTAGTGTAGCAGTCCCAAGATTGGGGCAGCACACCTGGCTAATTACCCCTAAGGGTCAGGCCGCGTCATATGCTTAATTACCCTTCAGATCACGTCTTGCTAGGGGTGACCTGGCTGCGGTCCCAAGGTTGGAGCCGCACACCTGGCTAATTACCCCTAAATGTCAGGCCGCACCATATGCTTAATTATCCTTCAGGTCACGGCTTGCTAGGGGTGACCTCACTGGGGTCAACCGAATTCCCCTTTGTCCAGCCCGGGAGTGTTAGGGCGCGCATTTTGAACTTGATAATTTTACTCACCCCAGTTTGAATGTCGTATCATTGGATTTTCGATCTCGTATATTGAAAATAGACCCTAATTTACACATCTCGTATCATCGGATTCTCGTATACCGAATGCTCGTATAACGGGACCTCCCTGTATTTACTTTGGCAGTGCTGCCCCTGTATTGCTTACACATTTCTCGAGATTCCTCTATCTACAGTACTGTTCCAGTTATTCTTAGCACTCAGATCCAACAGTACTGTTGGCCTCCCCCCGGGCATAGAGTAAATAGAACAAAACTATCTGCATCTTATTTATTTGAATCCATTTCCTCAGTGACAGACATATAGATATAAGACCATAGAGCCCATATTGGCATTGTGTCTGTGTGATGGAAATTTCGGGCGGGTGAGCGCCCAATCGCACACAGGAGTATCAACGCATCTGACGGCTTGTGGAATGAAGGGATTAAGATGCAAGTAAATTTGTTCAAAACTCAAAATATTTCTCGGGGGGCATACAATGCCCACCCCAGTTGACAAGGCCCGCTTCACTTGCCCCCTCCACCCTTAATCACAGGGCCCCTTTGCATCATGTGCGTCCACCACAGATACTTATGTGGGCGCCCCTGACTGAAAACATTGTGTATTGTGTGCATGAACTGCAAAGGTAAAAATTGCTTGTTTAAACACATGGTCTGCAAAGTTTGTGAGGCATTATGGGGCTCTTGATGTAGGCTCTATAGATTTAGCTATCAATACCTCCCGGTAAAAGGCTGGCTCAGTACCACATTAGTACTAATATACAGACCTAGATCAAGATGTTATATTTTGATCAAATGGTGATTTTATTTCTTTTCGGTTTCTATTGATAGAATTTATAAAAGAAGTAGTATTTTCATGGAATTATTTTCTTTTTTTATTTCAGGCAAAGCGTCTCATTACCAATGAGTTTGCAGCAATCAAAGTCATCAAACTGGAACCAGGTATGTGTCTGCTTAGTTGTAGTATATAGGATTTCAATTAAGGGGACCGACTGGTAGTTATTGAGAGGGTGACATTCATATATATATATTCGATCTGGGTGATTTTTTTTATATATTGTGTAGGGCTATGCAAATGAGAAAACCTGTAAGTTTAATTAGATTCGGTTCAATAGTTTACCCAATAAGTAAAGAAAACGAGTGTAAAATCTAAATATACTCAAATTTTAAATAGAAATGGGGAGCTTACATTTAACCAAATGTCTGCTTACTTGATCCACTTATAAACCAATCTCACCGTTATAATTCCTATGAATTCGTTTTTTGATAACTTGTTGCATTGCTGAGGACATTTTTTATCTTTATTCTTTTTTATTTACTCAAATTTTGTCAAGAACAAAAATTGCAATGCATAATAAAAAAAAAGTGTATTTGAATTTTTTCCAGGCATTACCTAATGTTGATATATCTTTATATTTATGATCTTGACAGTGCTGTCCCAATTATGGCTAGAAGTTAGAAAAAAATAGTTTTGAGATAACAGCCGTTTTCTTAGAAAGTCAAATGATTTCGAATTTAGAGGTTTAGAAACAAGTATATTAATGCTATGATCATTTATTTGTTAGGATTAGAGTTGGTTTTCGATATCAAAATAGTAACTAATCTTAATTAGCACCTGGTCACCTTCTGTAATTTGCAAATCACGAAATATTATCACTATCTTTAGGCAACTCTCTGAGTCTCTTCTCTTCCTGGACTCTTTTTATTATTTCCTGATGCTTTTGTATCTTTTAAGTGGGTCACCCCATCTTCAAAAGACTACCTGAATGAAGCATAAGTCATAAAATGCAGCATATAGGGTGGGAGAGGAGACCTCCCTCCTCTCCAAGAGCCTGTGAGGCACTGATGAATCACGGTCCGTGGGAGCAGCCTGTCGGCTCCTCCTTGCTGACAGACATAGGAGAAATTTACTTTTGTGTAAAATTGAATAAAGAAAACAGAAAAAGAAAAAATCCATAAAACAATTATGAAGCAATGTATATACTAGGTAACCCTCATAAAAAACGGGAATTTTAGGGCAGGTGCACTCCAGGCAAATGATTTTTTAAAGACACTTGTATGCCTCGCCCAGCCTCCAAACCTTCACAGAATACCAGACACACTTTAAGCACCTTAAAGTGTGTGTGGTACTCTGTGAAGGTAGTAAATTATGTTATTTTTTCCAGTAAATGTGTCATCGGACCCAAAATTGTATTATTTTTGCCGGTTGGTCCCTTAAGCCCTTGTCCTTTATTTGGATTTACACGACCCTCATTTGGACTAAAAGGGGAATTCAAATTCAAATTTAAAATAAAATTTGTAAACACGCGCGAAACACAAAACTCTGTCACTGCACTGCACCACACTGTCAATTACACACTGTGTTCACTGGCTACTGCTGATGAATGGTGATGAAGATGGGGCGTATGTGTATGACGGCGACGGTATGTATGAAGTGGTGATGTAGGTATCAGCTGGTCAGCAGTTGTGTCGACCGTTTCATGCTGCTGCGGTTGCTGAGCATTTTGCCTCCTACCATCATTACTGTGGCCTCTACTTGAGTGCTGTACAGCCAGACACTTCAAGTTTAAATTAAAATAAATTAAACTCCCTTTTCTCCCGAGAAAAGGGAGCTTGTGTGTGGAAGTGAGGTAGTACGTGGCAACTGCGTGTTGCTAGGCGGGTGTGGTAGAGACTAAGTTTGCTGACAGGCTGGGTCGAGGGAAGATGTGAGAGTCAGTGCTCCTGATAAACAGAGCATCACAAAAAGAACGAGGCCGTGTAGCTAGGTCAGGAGGTTATCAGCGACTGGCACTACATGCTGGATTTGGCGAAAACACCTGGACTGCTCGCCCTGTGACCTAGTGGACACATTATTTAAGCAATTCTTGTCTGGTAGCAGATGTAGTCCGTTAAATCGAGGGTCGAGTGTATATGCAATGATCTCATGCAAGCCGTGGATTTGAGACAATTTTTTGAAAGCGGTGACATGACATTGCCACTTCAAATTGAAGTGTATGTGGGTCCATGCACAAGAGATGTGGGTCTCTATAGGTCCTTTAATCCTTTAAGATCAAAGATGAGAGCTGGCTGAGTAGTGTCCTGTGGCCAGATCCACGAAAAAAATTAAGCTAAGCGGCGTAAGCACGGCATAAGTGCTACTCCGGCGAAAGCCATGCCACCCCCTGCACCGAGACTGCTGAGGGAATCCACGAAGATGAACTTAAACCAGAGTGTGCCGCCACTGTGCCATGAGTATTTAGGAGTATCTTGACCGAGACAGTTGATTGGCGGGCGAGTACAATGACGTCATCCTCGCTAGTAGCGAATCACAGCAGTGATCTATATTCTTTATTTGGATCTATCAGCCAATCATAAGACAGCCACATGATAAAATGTGTTAACAAACATTCTCTCAGGCTTGACACAACGTGTCGATGTGCCATGTATATAGCGATGAGGGGCAAGCATCTTGGTTCACCATAGATATATCATTCAGTGACAATAAGGGGCAGGCATCCTGATTGACCTAACAACTTTCTTAAAATTTCTTCGGCGAAAAGATGTTTAGTGCATCACGCGACGAAATAAGCGGCGGATAATGCATCACATGGACGGATAGTGTTTTAATACTGTTTTAATATTGCTGGCGCGGGATGACGTCGCATGGCGGATATTAGAACGACGGAAAAATGGGAGATTACTGTACTAAACTATTGCACCGTCTTGTATATGTTGTATACCGCACATGTATGTACTTACTAGCAAACAGAACTACGAACGACTTTTCACAATTTAAGTCAGGCGTTCGGTTTAGCTATATCTGTCATTTATTCGTAAATTTTTCAAATTTTACAAACATTTCTTAATTCATCAATTTTGGGTGATTTGTAAATTTTGTAAAGAATGTGTCAGTTTGCACAATTGGAATGTGAAATATATGTTCAGGATGTACAATTTTCAAATTACATATGATAGTTTATGTGAGGAAACTGATCTGTGTTGATGCTAGCCCATGTGTCTGGGAGAAGGCCAAGTGTATGAAAGAAATATTGCATTTGTAATCAGCAAGTTTGTCCTCCAAACTTGTTTTGTTTATGGTATTCTTTGTATCTTTCTCAGGGGATGACTTCACCATTATTCAGCAAGAAATACTCATGATGAAGGATTGCCGACACCCAAACATTGTAGCATACTTTGGAAGTTATCTACGACGAGACAAGCTATGGATATGTATGGAATTTTGTGGTGGAGGTTCCTTGCAGGACATATACCATAGTAAGTTTGTGTGTGTGTGTGTATTTACCTAGTTGTATTTACCTAGTTTTGATGTACGGGAAATGAATTACACTCGAGGGGTCCCGTTTCCTTGTTCAGGTCTTATCTCATATCCTCATATCTCATATCCTTGTTCATAGTCAATCTTTTCATAAGATTGGTCAATCTTAGCTTTAAAAATATGAATACTTTTGGCATCTATAATTTCACTGTCCAGGCTATTCCACATATCAATGCACTGATAGGGAAAATTGTACTTCTTGATGTCCTTCAAGCACCTTGTCTTCTTAAGTTTCTTCGTATGACTGTGTGTGTGTGTGTTTACCTACAGTGGTCCCTCGCGTTTGGTGAGTCTCAGTTTGGCGAAACACAGTATTGGCGATAGGTTGGAAATGGTACTAGAATCCCAATTTGGCTCCTCAAATTCACTTTTGGCGAGACGCGCGCTGACGTCACAGAATGACGTTGGCCCAGAATGCACCTCCCGCAAGCGTCCATGTTGGTGTTTGTTATCTTCCCAGCAGTGATCTTGACGACCGCTGTATTTTGCTCAGGTGACGGTACCTTTGGCATTTCGCGCTAAGACTATGGCATCTACAAGTACTGGTGGTGGTTGTGGTGGTTCGAGGAAGCCAGGGGACGATAAGGACAAGGGCAAAAAAGTGGAGAAATGAGAGTGGAGGAAAGGTAAACACACAGCCACAACCACAACCGCCTACACAACCACCACACTCACTTGTCTCACCAGACCTAACTCTAAATAATTCATAATAAATAACATCTGTAATCTATTATCTATTGTCTTTTGTATTGCTGTTAATGTTTCATGTCATATGTCTGCTTTTAAGCAGTTAAAGTACGAAAATGGAGGTAAAAAAGGTGAACTCGGGCCTCGTCAAAGACTAGGCTCATCGTCAGGTGGGCCGTCGCCCAGGTGAAGCGGCAGACCAGAGATATCAGACGTTTTACAGTGGAGAGCGGCAGCAGGAAGGGGGTGATGTTTACATCTGACGGCCATCTTGGCAGCAGCAACCGCCACCTTGTTGAGCCAGCTCAAGAGTGTCACATTTTTCCTCTACAGTCACCTATCCACACTCAGAGTGCCGATTCCATATGAGTCATCACTTTATCCCTCAAATTTGCTGCATTTTTAGCACTTCCACCAACACTCGTGGTAACAGCATGCCTTATCTGGGCCTCTTGTTTCTTAAGGTACCGCACAGAACTTTCACTCCTTTCAAATTTTCTGGCAACGGCCGAGTTTGTTTCTCCACCTTTAACAATGTCAAGTATTTTAACTTTGTCCTCTAGAGTCAAGGTATGCTTTATACGCTTTGTTTTAGACTTACCAGCTGCTGGAGATGAAAGTCGTTTTGGAGACATGCTGTACTGTAATTATCACTTCACTGTGTTCCCGTGCTGAGAGAGCGAGCGTGACTGAGACGAGACAGAGAAAGACTGCCAACTTTATGTGATCGCTGCGCCCTTTACCATTGCCATGGTCTACTATACAACTGCGTGCCATGTTTAAACTATGTTTCGTTATTTTTTTTTTTTTTTGCAATTTTAAGATTTTTTTAATTTTCAGGATCAACTCGCTAATTAGTGAAGTCGGCAATTATGAGGTCGCTAATTTTGAGAGGTTACTGTATGTTTTTCTGGTTGTAGGTTTTCTTGTATTATCACTCCAAAGTCCTTTTCTTCATGTAACCTTGTACACTCATACCGCGATTTACGAACACTCTATTTACGAATTTTCGAAGATACGAACAAAATTATTTTGTCCCAAAATTCGGTTTACACACGAATAATTTGAAGTTACGAACAAAAGTTCGTAAATTCATAAAAAAAAAAAAATATATATATATAATACATAAATAGTAAGAATATTTTTATAACACCTAAATATTGTAAAAAGTTCAGTAAACAGAACCATTGGCTCAGCACATCCACACGCGGGGACGCTCAAGATTGTTTGTTTACATATTGTCCGACCGGTCGTGCTGTGTTTATGAACATTGTTGTGTATAATCAGACATTTCAGTGATATTTCAGTGAATAATGCCTCCCAAGCATGGTGCCAGTGCTAGTGTGGGTGGTCCTAAGCCCAAGAAAGCCAGAAAAGTCATAACACTAGAGAAACCTCTGCTAATTCATCACTCTAAAAACCCACGGGCCCTAAAAGGTCATGTTAAGGCTAAGTTACCAGTCATATACTGTTCTAGCAAGAAGGCATGGACCAACAGATATTTATTTGAGGACTGGTTCACCAATTACTTTTGCCCTGCAGTGGAGAGGTACTGCTCTCAGAAGAACATCTCTCATAAGGCACTGCTCCTCCTCGACAATGCTCCAACCCACCCTGTTAACCTCTCTGACTTGTCAGCGCACGTAAGAGTAGAGTTCCTGCCCAATTGTATGTATGCCTAAAGCCACAAATATATGTTTTTATAGCAGTTTATGACATTCTATGGATGTGATTATTGTTCGTAGGAACGTATCTCAAATTAAATAATGGGGTTAAATGGGAAAAATACATTCGATTTACGAATTTTCGATTTACAAACAGTTTTTCAGGAACGTAACCCATTCGTAAATCGAGGTGGCCGTGTAATTACTTCATTGCCCATTTTATATGATGGCCATTTATATCTCTTTGCTTTTTCCAATTTCTATCACATAACACTTATTCACATTGAATTCCGTTTCCCATCTTCTGCTCCATTTGTAGATATTGTTCAGGTAATTTTGTAGTGTTTCACAATCTTTATAACTTTTTATATTTCTCTTAATAGTTTTGCATAATCCGTTAACACACTTATATAACATTTAATTGCATCATTCATGTCATTAATATAAATCATGAACATTATTGCTGCCAAAACTGATCTTTTGGTACCCCACTAAATACCTTTCTCCATTCAGATTTTTCATCCTTTACTATTGTTCTCATTTCTCTTCCTCTCAGCCCGTCAGGGTGGCAAGGTTGGTAGAGACGTGAGTTCGCAATGTGCAGCGTCCCTGTGCATTCGGTCAGCGGTTCGAGTCCGCCTAGTTCGTGCTGACGTGGCGGCGCTTTGTATAGTCAATAACCTTGTAGTTGGTACTTGCAAAGTGTCTAGATAGGATGAAAATCTTATCTTATCTCTTCCTCTCAGATAACTTTCCATCCTGGTTTTGATCATCCCTTTGATTCCTCCTATATTTTCTAATTTCCAAAGTAGCCTCTCATGGGGAACCTTATTAATTGCCTTTTTAGATCTAGATATACACAGTCTGCCCAGCCATCTCTTTCATGTGTTGTATCAATTACTCTTGAGTAAAAGTTTATTAAGTAGGTCACACATGTTCTCCTTTTCTTAAAACCATACTGCCGGTGTATTATACCTTCCCTTTCCAAATATAGTATAGGAGCCACAGAGGGGACCATGGCACGGAAGTGTATACTGCTGTTCTCTTTACAAAATGTTTCTTTGATGCCTAGGGAAGATTCCTAGCTTGGGTACGCGGTTCTGGTATGGGAAGATTTTTTCCAATATGGCTGCCAAGATGGCCGCCTGGCCAAAACCGACTAGTGTCGGGAAATTGCCTATATCTTGGGAATGGCTGCTTCTAGCTAAAAATTTAACAGGACAAAAATTGTTCTTAACCCTTTTTTTACACTATATTTAGTAACTTTTAAGATGTTTTACTAGTTTTATTTGTTGTACCGTAAATTAATTACGTGCTAAATACCTATATTTTTGCTTTTCTTTCAGATTCCTTTCTTTCAAAATCCCACAGAAAACGGCCGATCCCCTTAAGAATCAGAAAATTGTGGGGATTTTGAAAGTGATTGTTTGAAAGTGATTGAAAATTAAATGCGAGTAAAACTGATGGAGTTACAGCGAGTTGAAGCAAAAAAAGCAGGACAAAATGTTTATACACTATTTTACTTTCCTTCAATTATCTTAATATTGGTGTAGTCTTACTGTATTATTTTATGCTCATGATATGCAGCAATGTAGCGTGAACACGATGGTAGGCTTAGCTTAAATAGATATCATCTGGTAGCTAGGTAATATCGGGTAGGAGTACAACATTTTAATGCACTTAAAACCTGAAAATCCGCCTACTCTTGTGATACTCAGTCATGACTTTATTTTTTGCCCTATTGAGTTATGAATGGCGTGCTATTGTTCATCAGGAATCTTCCCTAGGCATCAAAGAAACATTTTGTAAAGAGAACAGCAGTATACACTTCCGTGCCATGGTCACCTCTGTGGCTCCTATACTGATATTCCGTCAATATTTTTTTTTTTTTTTTTCATATATCTGGCATACTGTGGTAGTCAATGACACTGGTCTATAATTTAATGGTTCCTCCTCCTTTCCATTTATATTGGCACTATAACCACTATATACAGGGCTCTGTCACGCAGGACTAGAACCCTCCTGGGGAGAGATAAGGAGAGGTATGTCGGGAGTCTCGCTGAGGATGTCGAGGGCCATTTAAACACTAATGACCTCCGACCCGCCTACCGAGCCCTGAAGAAGCTCCGTTCCAAGTCTCCATCTCGGGCGAGTGCTATCCGAGCAGTAGATGGGCGCCTCGTGTCGGACATGGATGGGCATATGGCTCGTTGGGCTGAGTACTTTGGGCAGTTGTTCACGGTGGACCCTCCAATTAGAGAGAACTGCAACTCCGAAATGCCAGTGGTCGCTGGCAGTTTTAACTCACAATTTGGTGAAAAGTTGGTCAACTTGAAAGAAAAATATGGGCTTATTCCACTGCACTTAAAACACAAAAGTATAATTTTAAGAACGATTTTCTTCTATATGTATATTGTATAGAAGCCTGAGTCTGAAAAACATGCATTTAACCAAATAACCAAGTAGGTTATAGTTGAGGAGGCGAGGTAAATGTTACTCTATGATATTATATAGTCAATAACGTATGTTTAGAAGTTATCTATACCTAGGCAGTCATATTTTCCTGTTATTATTGTGTATCAATCAGATAGAAAGCCTGGAAGTGCAATGAGTCGACGCGTGAAGTGGCAATGTTTTGATTCAATCTCCCCGCCCACCACTCCCCGCCGCGGCGTGTCGCCTCCACAATTATAACCTACATTGTCGCAGCAACAAGCCGATTTCGGCATTCTTTATTCTTCGTTTTTCCAAGGCATTGCTTATTGTATTTTGACAAGCGTTTGCCAGACGCAGCAGTACTGTCTTAGAAAACAGTGTGAACATCACCCAAATTTTACATGCCACAATATACATGTAAAAAATATATTAAGCTTTGCTACTCGAGGCGAGTAATTTGCATTAAATTGCTATTATAGAACGTTCCATCGTAATGAATGTCATCCATATAATTAGTAGAACAACAGAAGAACTATATTTTTTGGTATTCAGATGCGGTGCATCAATGTTTATCGCGAAATTAATTTATGAAAAATATTAGTCGCGGAGCCAAAACACAGTAGACCAACCTTTGAGTTAAAACTGCCAGCGACCACTGGCATTTCTCGAGTTTCAGTTCTCTCTAATTGGGCAGCTTCAAACCACTGGATTATGGGCAGTGGATGCCAATCCTCCCATTAACGAAACCGCACCCTCTCTTGACGAAGTTCGAGAAGTTGTTGGAAAGTTGAGGGGTGGAAAGGTAGCTGATGTTTGTAATATCAGTGCTGAGCTCCTGGCTGGGGGTGAGGCCATGATCCGCGGGTTGCATGCTGTCCTGACTGCCGTGTGGCAATCAGGTACCATTCCTCCTGACTGGAAAAGGGGGCTGGTCGTCCCTATCTGGAAAGAGAAAGGGGACTGTCAGGACTGCAACAATTTCCGCGGCATTACACTGCTCAGCGTGCCAGGCAAGGTGCTTGCCCATCTATTGCTGACACGAATCCGCAGTCATCTGCCGAAGCATCAGAGACCTCAGCTGTCTGGGTTCACGCCTGGTAAGTCAACTCTGGGACTGAGAGTGCTGTGAAGTGTGGGGGAGTTGTATCCAGCTTTTTTCCTGTGAATACAGGAGTGAGGCAAGGGTGTGTTCTTACCCCATCACTTTTCAATACTTGTATGGACTGGGTATTGGGCAAATTTGTAGATCAAAGTGATTGTGGAGCATCCCTCGGCAACACCAAGATCACTGATCTTGTTTTTGCCGAAGATGCAGTAATCTTTACTGAGTCGCTGGAGGTCCTGATGATGGCTCTCGAGGCCCAGCACGAGGAGGCAACGCTTTTGGGACTTGAAATCTCTTGGCTCAAGACTAAGGTCCAGGTGTTTGGAGGCTTACTAGATGAAACAGTACATAAGAACATAAGAACAAAAGAAAATTAGGAAGCTACAAGAGGCCGCTTGACCTACACCTGGTAGTACAGTCTGTTCATGCCTGCGGCGAGGACATTGAGATCTTGGAAAGTTTTACATACCTTAGTAGCGCAGTCATAATGACGGCGGGTTGCATCAAGAATTCTTATGGCGTATTGGCATAGCCCACGGTGTTATGGACTCGCTCAGCACGAGTATTTGGCGTTGTCAGTACCTGTGCAGAAGGACAAAGATCCGTATCTTCAATTCGCTTGTAATCCCTATCTTACTCTATGGATGGTATGAGACATGGACACTAAATAGCGACTTGAAGAGGTGAATCGATGCCTTTGGTAATAGGTGTCTTCGCAGAATCATGGGGTATCGCTGGGGTGATTACGTGTCAAATCAGCGATTGCACCGTGAGACTGAATTGAGGACTATTACCTGCATAGTCCGTCAGCACCAACTTCGGCTATATGGGCATGTGGCACTTTACCCTGAAACCGAACCTTCCCACCGGGTTGTATCTGTAAGAGGCAATCTGGCGTGGAGGAGGCCAAGGAGGCGCCCACAAGGTTCGTGGCTGGGGCAAGTTGATTTTTCCTATCGAGAGTTGCTTGGTATGGGAAGGGAGCCTGCATGGGGACTTGCGTGAGGTGACCCCCGGGAGTAGCGTCGTAGGGTGGGCGAGGCTCGCCCACCCTAATCGGGGTATAAGCAAGCGCGCCACCCTCAGTACTCCCTGTGTGAGCGAGTGAGCGAGGCTCTCTCTCTTCTCACACCACAGTCACCGTTCCTCTCACACACAGCTCATTATTACTACTTTTGCAGTGCTTAAGCTGTGTATTGCAGTGCGAATTGACAAGTCTTTAAGAATTGTAGACATGGGTAGTGATTATATTATATACTTTTCAAGCTCACAAGGTAGTGGTATATATCACTGTGGCGTAATAAGCCTGGAAGATCGCCACCAAGCAGAGTCGTGATGTCCTTCCATTTGTGCTGCGGTATGTTATATGGATCTATATTCCCTATTTCCTTACATTTTTCAATGTAATGAAGAATAGATCCAGAGTCCAACATCTGGAGGACATAGGAGGACAGAGGACATCTGGAGTCTGACAGATGAACACCATCAAGCACTTTCCCAGCCCTCAAAAAAGAGATTAGTAAGCGTGAGTGTACCGCGTTTACAGAACATAAGAACATAAGAAAATAAGGAAGCTACAAGATGCCGCGAGGCCTACACGTGATAGTTCCTGTCACCTAACACTACCTACATCCACCTTTCATCCCCATCCATGAACCTATCCAGCTCCCCTTTAAAGCTCCCCAATGACTCAGCACTAACTACCTGTCTACTGAGACCATTCCATTCACTCACCACCCTATTTGTGAACCAGTTTCTCCCTATTTCCTTTCTAAATCTATGCTTTTCCAGCTTGAATCCGTTACTTCTTGTTCTACCCTGGTTAAAAGCCGTAAGAACTTTTCCTACCTCCTTTATTAAATCCCTTTATCCACTTAAAAACTTCTATCAGATCGCCCCTTACTCTGCGTCTCTCGAGTGAGTGTAATTTTAATAACTTCAATCTCCTCTCATAACTAAAGTTACGCATCCCTTGTATCATTTTGGTCATCCTTCTCTGCACTTTTTCTAACAACACTATATCCATCCTGTAATATG
Organism: Chionoecetes opilio; assembly: GCA_016584305.1. NCBI lineage: Eukaryota > Metazoa > Arthropoda > Malacostraca > Decapoda > Majidae > Chionoecetes > Chionoecetes opilio. The sequence goes on along the minus strand of JACEEZ010003710.1, from coordinate 349,341 downwards.
GAGACCAAAACTGAACTGCATAGTCTAGGTGAGGCCTGACTAGAGCCAGATAAAGCTTTAGAATAACTTCCGCACTTCTACTTTTAACACTTCTGGTAATGAATCCTAATACTCTATTAGCTCTATTTCTGGCCTCAATACATTGTTTCCTAGGTCGGAGGTCTGGGCTCACCCTCACTCCAAGATCTTTTTCACCTTCTGATCTTTTCAGCGATACATTGCTTATGGTGTATCTATTACCAGGGTTTTTTCTATCAACATTCATAACGCTACATTTATCAATATTAAATTCCATCTGCCATCTGACTGCCCACTCGTTAAGTTTATCTAAGTCTCCCTGCAATATGTTTACGTCAGACTGTGATCCAATAATCCTACCTAACTTAGTATCATCAGCAAACTTGCTGATATCACTGCTAATCCCACTATCAAAGTCGTTGATGTAAACAGGGGAAGTAATGTCCTTTGTTTACATCAACGCACGGCCACTGTAGCCCAGCCAGGTGCTCGGGGCGGAGCAAATGATACATCAACATTAGCAGACGATAGATGGCGCTATTGGCGGCAGCCTCAGCGGCGGGACGTAAACAGCAGAGCATGTGGACAGATTAGTTGATTTGAATGTGTTATGGTATTTGAAATACTTGTAACAGGTAAGTACTGAGGTACTGAGTACTGAGGAAGTACTACAACATTCGTCTTGGAAGACCATTAGTATTTTTCAGGGTATTTTTTGGGGGAAACGTGAGTCTTATATGCCGTAAAATATGGTATTACGCCTCGCACCCAACTAAATAAGCATTTTTACAGTGTTTTCAATACCCGAGTTTCACGATCCTCGAGTTTAGCGCTATGCCTTGTGAAGAAAGCCAGCGCAAAACTCGGGAGGGTACTGTATATGCTTCTCATATCTCTTCTCTTCCTCTCTCCTTATGCACACAAATTAATTTCTTGCTAATTTTTTGTCTTCTTTATTTCTTTTTGTCTGATTTCTCTTCACTCTCTAACGTGCCTCATCACTTATTCTCTGCCCTCTCACATCTTCCATTAAACCATTCTTGTTTTCCTTTTTCTCTTGATGTGTATAGTGGAACATGTTTTTCAACTCCTTTCTCATATATACCCAGAAAAATGTCATATTTCACTTGCACATCATTCTCCTTTCATTTCTTCCCAACCCATCAGGGTGGCATGGTTGGTAGAGTCGTGGACTCGCGTGCAGAGTCCCTGCATTCGGTCAGCGTTTCGAGTCTACCAAGTTCGTCCTGGCGTGGTGGCGCTTCGTATAGTCAATAACCTTGTAGTTGGTACTTGCAAAGTGTCTAGATAGGATCAAAGTATCTTATCTTATCATTTCTTCCCAGTCAATTTCTTCAAAGAATTTTTTCAGTTCTTCCATGTTAGTTTTCCCAGTCTCTTCTGCTCTTTATGTACGATTCATCTTCCTCCTTTAACTTTTTCCGGCTCAATTTCTAAGATTATATGGTCACTCTTTTTTTGATGGGACACTCATAATTGATCTCATTTGCTAGGTCTATACATTTTGTTAACACTAGGTCAAGTCTTGCTGGTTCGTCATCTCCCCTATATCTTGTGTTTTCTGTCACCCACTGAGTCATCGTGTTTTCCATTGCAAGCTTCAACAATCTATTCCCCCAAGCATTTTCATTTCCTCCTTCAAATGTTTCCCATTTTACTTCGTTGCAGTTTAAACCTCCAACCTTTTAACCATTCTTGATTATTTTGTTTAAGTACTTCAAGGTGTCTTCCAATACTTTCTCATGTTCTTCCTTACTCCAAGTATTTGTTCTGGGTGGTACATAGGTTGCCACTATAGTCTGTGTTTCTCTATTTCTGACTTATATTTATTCACGCACTATTTCAGCTCTTCCTTCTCCATACTCCACTTTTCTTACTTTAACCCCTTGTTTTGTCAGTATCATAACTCCACCACCTCTTCTACCACTTCTGTCCCTTCTTCACATGTTGTGTTTATTGGTTATCAGCACTTGGTCATCTTCTACTAATTTAGTTTTTGTCAGACACACCACGTCTGGATCTTTATTTAATAAATAATCTAGTTCCAGCCTTCTTGATATTATCCCATCTATGTTTGTGTACATTACTTTCATTCCTTTTTTTACAAAAAATTTCCTCACACCATTTACCTTTCGTCTTTTGTCTATATACTACTTTCTCACCCTGTCCTTTAGTAACCTCCCCCCAAAAATTGTTTTATGTTCCTCTGTTCTTTCTTCATTTCTCTGCTTTACTTCCTCATGCATTTACTTTAATTTTTTCCTTTCTTCTTCATTCATGTTTTTTTTTATATACACGTCTCTGAAATAACCAGTTGACCTTAGCCTGAAGGCTCTCTCCAGGATTTATTTTTCTGGCTCATTCCCCCCCTTTTTTTGGCATTAAATCAATCAATCTCCAGGATTTCATCAGTTGCCGTCTGTGATTTCAATCTTAGTTTTATTGTTGTTTTCTCTTGTTTCTTGTTTGTTTTGTTTAGAGGATAATGCCTCAGAGCCATAGTGATCTACCGCTGCTGCATATTAGTGTTGGCCGAAGCCACCACCCCAGGGGGGGGGTGGGGGGTTACAAACCCCCGGCTGGCACCCGGTACCCATTCACTGCTGGGTGGACAGGGGCTAGGGATTTAAGAAAGACCACCCATCTATCTTTCGCTCCGCCCGGGGATCGAACCCGGGACTTCTCGGTTGTAAGCCGAGCGTGCTAACCACTACACTACAGAGTTCCCTAGTGGCCTATTGGTCTATCTCTTCCTTCTGCATAAGGTCCTAATCTTACTACTCCTTCAACTTCATCTACAAATCTTGTCTCTTCTTCTTCTTCTTCATTAAGGTTCATCAAAATGTTCTTTACCGTTTTAATTTTTTATTTGTCTCTCCTTATTTTAAACAAGATATTTTTCTCCTTCACTCCATAAATAATAACACTCTTTTTTTTCTTCTCTGCAGCATCTCTTACTAAATTCTCATTATTCTATTATTCTTCAAAACTTTCAGTACCTCCTTCTTAACATGTTCACTTTGCTATATGCTTTGCACACCGAAATATGTCTATACCGAAACTTACCAAAATACACCTAAACACATACCGAAATATATCGAAATACAATGGACACACCAAAATATATCAAAATATACTGAAATAAATTTTTACACTACAGAACATACACTGGTGTACTTTACTGGTTCCAAAATCTTATCCGTTCCAAAATCGCCGTCGTAAGCAAAAAATGGTCGGATGATAAGACTTTATTCTCGAAAAAGCCAAAGAATTAAAGAAATAAAAAATAATAGTAATAATAACAAAAATTGTCACTTAAAAGTTTAGTAAACACGTCTAAACAATACCTTTTACCCTACAGTACATAGCATAGTGTTTACCATGAGCAAATGTACCAGTAAAGTCACACACAAATTACATATTTTTTACTCACCCAAGTGACTAGTTACAGCTGGCTTTTAGAGTCGATGGTGGTTGAGTGGGAAATGAAACAGCACACTTAGTGCTGCTTGGAAGGAGGGTCTCCTATTATGCCAGGGTCATCAGGGTTGCTGTCGCTGACACCCACGAGTGCCTTGGGGGGAGGCTGCCGCGCACTGTCACTAACACTCTGGCCGGAGGCTGGTGCGCACTGACAATGCCACTGGGGCTAGGCTACAGCTGACTGTCACTGTCAGGAAAACCACTGCAGGCACTTCGGTCAAGGGCAGAACTTGTGCTAGGCTGCGGCTCGCTCACACGTGCACGCTTAGCACTCGGGCCAAGCAGGAACTTGTCCATGGTTTGCTGCCTCACTCGCTTCTTTACGGAGGCCCTGAAGAACTCTAAGGCTTTTTCAAGAATGTTTATGACGTCAAACACGATATTCTAGTCAGGGTGGTAGATCATGAGGCACTCCTGGACGTCTTCCCAGTTACGAAGCCACTGCTTGATCTTAGCCCCGGGCACCTTGCTAATTCGCCCCTCGCTTGCCTCTTCCTTGCGTGAGGACTGCGCTTCCTCGGTGGCCTCCTCCTGCTCCTGTTGTTTGAAGTGCTGCAGGTCGTCTGTCGACAGCTCCTGCCCATGCTCTTCCACCAGCTCGTTGACGTCGTCGTTGGTCACCTGCAGGCCCAAACTGCGCCCCAGCGACACAATCTCAGGTACCACAGGCTCGTCAGGCTCCGACTCGATGCCATCGAAGTCACTCCAAGTCCATCGGCTGAAGCAGTAGCGTAGTGTTAGGGGGGAGATACTTCACGGTGATGAAGTCAGCAGAGGTGGCAAGGTCGTGGTCAAGGTCAGGTGGGTGGGCGGGAGCGTGGAGCACGAATGTCTCTATTATTTCCTTCTCCTCCAGCGTCAGGGGGACCGTCTTCCTTTTCGGAGCCTTCTCCGAAGCACCAGGCTGCTTCTTGGGAGGCATGGTGGCACGTAGGGTGCGCAGTTGAAATAGTGGTAGGGCTTGTAGATGATGCGGACGGCGTACAAACTTACAAAGTTTTGACTGTGCGCAGGAGAACAATAGGCTGGGCACTGGACGGCGTGGACGCGGTCACGCATGTGCGCAGCATGGGTGGGTTGACGGTTTGCTGGAAAAACTCGCTCCGTTGCCTGGCAAACGTGACGTGGTCGGATGTCAAGTTAGCCGTCGTAAGCAAAAAAAAAAAAAAAAAAAAATTTTTTTTTGGTCGGATAGTGTGTTGGTCGTAAGTCAAATACATCGTATGCCAAGTACCCAACTGTACCTTATGTCAATTAATACCATATACAGTGGTCCCTCACGTTTGACGATTTAATTAGTCTAGCCAAACCAGCGCCAAAAGTTTATTGCGCCAAACGCGTACAGTACTTTCAATGGGAAAATTATCCATTAGTCTTTGACGAAGCCCGAGTTCACCCTTTTGACCTCCATTTTCGTACTTTAACTGCTTAAAAGCAAAGACATTATACATGAAACATTAACAGCAATACAAAAGACAATAGATAATAGATAACAGATGTTATTTACCATGAATTATTTAGAGTTAGGCGCTGATGTAATGCATAATACTAAGAAAAAACAAGAGCTGGGTCAACAAGATGGCGGTTGCTGCTGCCAAGATGGCCGTCAGATGTAAACATCACCCCCCTCCCGCTTCCGCTCTCCACTGTAAAACATCTAATATCTCGGGTCTGCCGCTTCACCTGGGATACCTCGCTAGGCAACGCCCTTCGTGCCACCACCATGGGTCATTACCGCTCAGACTCCTCCCCGCACCCATGGATAAGAGAAACACCCCGCACCCATGGATAAGAGAAACACCCCGCTTCCTGGATGTCTCCCTCACCCGCCTGCGGGCTGCCGCCACACAACACTCACGGCCCACCTGCACTGCCTGTACCTCTCACCAGACCCGCACTGCCCCTGGTGCAGGAATGTCCCAGAGTTGATTGAGCACTTCCTGTTCCTGTGTCCTCGCTTCCACTCTCACCGTCAACTTGTATGCAATCAGCTCATCACACCGAACGTCACCACCTTTAACCTGCCCACTCTGTTCAGTCTGCTGACCGCCGCTGCTGGCAGCCGACAGACAGCCACCGACTACAGACAGAACAGGGAAGAACGGAGATGATAACGGTAATGAAACGTGAAAGAGGAATATACATTTGGAAGGAGATGATGGAAGGGAAGCAGAAAAGGGGTGATTGAATTTTTGCTGGGACTGAGTATTACTGATAAAATGAATAGTGAAACAAAGAGTGTATTAAAGTTTTCTTTGAAGACGTCAGCGCGTGTCTCGCCAAAAATGAATTTGAAGTGCCAAATTCGGATTCTAGTACCTTATCCAACTTATCGCCAATACAGGGAGGTCCCGTTATACGAGAATTCGGTATACGAGAATCCGATGATAGGAGATGTGTAAATTAGGGTCTATTTTCAATATACGAGATCGAAAATCCAATGATACGACATTCAAACTGGGGTGAGTAAAATTATCAAGTTCAAAATGCTCACCCTACCACTCCTGGGCTGGACAAAGGGGGATATGGTTGACCCCAGTGAGGTCACCCCTAGCAAGCCATGACCTGAAGGGTAATTAAGCATATGGCGCTGCCTGACATTTAGAGGTAATTAGCCAGGTGTGCGGCTCCAACCTTGGGACCGCAGTCAGGTCACCCCTAGCAAGGCGTGACCTGAAGGGTAATTAAGCATATGGCGCGGCCTGACCTTTAGGGGTAATTAGCAGGTGTGGGGCCCCAACCTTGGGGCCGCTACACTACCTTCTCTTGTATCACGCAGCGTCCCCTACATTACAACGTCTTTTTAGCATGTTATGCATTTTTTATGTTTAATTAATGTGCAGTTATGTTATTTTGTGTGTTATTTTCTCTTTCAGAATGCTTTTTCTACAGAATAGGTAGTACAGTGTGGGTAATATAGACGCTGTGTGTTTGTTGTGTTTGCTATAGTTTATTTTAGCTTCAAAAACGTCTTTTTTTTTCTTCTTTTTTTAAATTGATGGGGTCCTGGAACCAAACCTATATTTTACCATTACTTATGTGTTTCGTTATACGAGATTTCGCTTTACGAGTATGCCAGGTGGAACCTAACTGCTCGTATCTTCAGGACCTCCCTGTACTGTGTTTCGCTAAGCTGGAACTCGCCAAACGCGAGGGACCACTGTATAAGTATGTACTTAAATTGGTATTAAAAGACATAATATAGTATATGTAAAACAAAACTTATTTCTCTATATTTTGGTGTATTTAGGTATATTTCGTTATTAATAGTTACGTCGAAAGCCGGATAATGCATCACTATCCCCCTAGGCCCCTCTGGCGCCCACGAACCCAATAATAACCAGCGAAGATGATGATAGTAATAATTATAATAATAATAATGACTAGAACAGTATAACTAACAATATTAAAAACACACAACAACACGCTAGCAGTTTTGGCGGGTGTGGGACTGTGACGTCATGGCGGTTCCCGCATCTCACTTCGTTTACGAGCCGAATGCGCACCAAATTATCCGGCGAAAAGACGTTTAGTGCATCTGGCGCCTAAATAACCGCCGGAATTTTTGCCGGATAATGCATCACATGGACGGATAGTGTTTTAATACCGCCGAATTGCTGGCTCCGGATGACGTCGCACGATGGATATTAGAACGATGGAAAAATGGGAGATTACTGTACACCTAAACATACTGAAATACACCTAAACACGTACCAAAATATAGTAAACCCTCTCTAATTCGAACCCGTATAATTCGACCTGTTTCAGGCCCAGTTCGAATTTTTCAACAAATTTCTACAGTACCCTCCCGAGTTTCACGCTATGCGAGTTTCGCGCTGAGTCCTAAATTCTTACCATCCCGACTTTCGCGCATTATCTCCCCGAGTTTCGCGCTGCTTCGTACACGTTTTTTTAAATTATTATTTTTTATTATTTTTTGTATGTGCGTGTATGTCTGTGTGTGTGCCTACAGCGCCATTAGGCAGTGACCTCCAAGGGTGGGATGGTAGGCCCTGGAGGTTCTCTTGAGGGCTGTGATGGTTGGCCCTTACCCGTGGTGGCGCAGGCAGGATTTTTATAGTGACGCTTGGGATTAGAGGTTCATGTTGCCACCCTGTGGCCTCCGATGCACTCGCAATCATAGGTAGAGTTAATGGGCAGCATGTGGGTGTTCTTAGGCCACTCGACGGTGCAGAGAAAGATTTTATACCTATCGGTATTATCAAGATCAAGATCAAGTATCGCTAAAGAGGTAAATAGTCACATGTACTGATGGAAGAATGGTGTTAGCAACACGTGTGTGATGTGTGAGACAGGAGTGGATAAAACTGGAGTACTTGATGCTGGAATGTGAACGGTATGAGTATGCTAGAACAAAGATGTTGGAGGTAGTGGTAGGAGAAGTCGGAGAGGAAGAATGACGAGAGATGAGAGACAGGAGTGTGGATAGGCAGATGGAGTACCTGCTGGGGTTGTGTGCTGAGTGGAGGAGTGACAGTCGTGTGGCTGAAAGTGTAAAAGAATTCTTGGAGAATTCTTGGAGAGCACGCATGAGAGAGAATGAGAGGCAGGGGCACTCTCAGTGAGGGGGGACCCTGTATGAATGTGATGCAGATAGAGGAATGAGGGGAAAATGAAACACCTAGTTTTGCTTCCCCCTTTTGCTTCTCTCCCAACAGAATACTACGTGTGTGGGAGAACGCTGGACCAAAGGCTTCACCGACAGCATCAGCTGGGTGACACCCAACTCAAGCTCAAGCTCGTAGGTCCTCTCCTCTCCTCCTCTTCCTCCTCTCCTGTCCTCTAGTTTTCACCGACCACCCCGGGAGGCTGGTCACAAACCCCCGGCAAACACCCGGTACCCATTCACTGCTGGGTGCTTAAATAAGCATTTTTACAGTGTTGTCAATACCCGAGTTTCGCGATCCTCAAGTTTCGCGCTATGCCTTGTAAAGAAAGCAAGCTCCTAACTCGGGAGGGTACTGTATAATCCGAACTGAGGTTAGAATTGTCTGCGCATTGTTCGAATTGTCGGAGTTTTCTGTACCATCTTCCACCTCCTCTGTGCCATTCACTTCGTCAGCCAGCCTCCACATTGCCTCCAACGCATTAAGCACCTTAAGCACTGAAGACCTTACCTTACAAATCCCCAGAGTTAAACCTGCTAGTGCTACATTCAGTAGCGGTCATCCCCCCCTCCCCCCCGGCAGCCTCCCTATTGAACGATACTGATCGCTTCACAATACACATTGCTACCAAGATAGCAGCTGCCGAAATGTATCTCTGTGGCTATTCTTATTGTTGAAGAATAACTTGTTGATGACCCTGTATTTGATGCAGCACAAGTTATAGCAGCAGGAAATGAAATATTAAGGAGGCAAGAAGAGGAAAGTCTTTCTTTTCCCTTTGTTTACATACCCTTATTGTGGTGCAAGCTGGCATCTCAGTGGCGAGTTACCTCCCAGGGCTGTAGTGCGGGTGCTTGCGCTAGGCATGCTCTAAGCTGACGTCACCATGCGCCTCCGGTTGCACCCTTTCGTGTTGCATTACTTAACGCAGCCCTTGCCTGAAGACGCTATCTGTGATGCCTGAGTGCTCAGTGTACAGTAGTACTGCATTTCAAGACTTAAGTATTAGTCATATTTTGGTGAGTACAAGTAATACAATCTGTGCTGTTTTAGCATGTTTTAGTGAGTTCTTATTGTGTGGAGGGGCTAGAGATAGCCATCGGATAATTCGGACTTATGGCTAATTCGACCCAGGTCTCCCCCCAATTAGTTCAAATTCGAGTGGGTTTACTGTATTTTGGTATTAAGAGACACTTGAGAAAATGGTGAATGTGTCATATATGGGGCGGTATTATCTGTGAATGATTAATGATTAGAACTATGAGGAAGAACAAGGATTCTATTTTGAATGTCCTGAGATTATGGGGCAGCAGTGAACACTTAAGGTGAGGGACCCAGTGTTGTTGAAGGCTGAGAAGATTTTGATGAAGTACCGTATTTTACGGCTTACAAGACGCTGCATCTTGGAAGACGCACCCTGATTTTAGAAAGAAATTTCTAAAAAAGAAAAAAAATTCTACCGATAGGCGCTATGTAGTAAAATCTACCAATTGTCTCAGTAGGCGGTGGTCTGAAGTGTCTTTCTGCTGCTCTGTTCCGATTTTCTTTAGCGTATCGTACAACTTCTAGCGTTTATGCGAAAATTTCCAGGACTGAAAAGACCTTGTGATACATGTGACAGCCTGGTGGTAAATGATACATCAACACTAGCAGACAATAGTAGGAGCTGTTGGCGCCAATCTGCTGAGGCGGAATGGCTCCCGCCAGTACCTTAGTAAACATCACAGTGTGAGGACAGATTAGTTGATTTTAATGTCTTATGTTATTCGAAATACTTGTAACAGGTAAGTACTGAGGTTACATCATAAAAGAGGCTGAATTGAATAGCTACCTAAGCTAACCTTCTACAACATTAGTCTTGGAAGATGCATGAGTATTTTTCAGGGTATTTTTTAGGGGAAAAAGTGTGTCTTATGAGCCGTAAAATATGGTACGTGGTGCAACAGTATCAATTAGATGTGCTACTTGATTCCTTCTGTCCTCTGCGTCTAGCTAAGTTACATCTAGATAGGGTAAATAGGGATAGTTTAGGCTTAGTCTTAGCCCAAAGCTGATACCTCAACTTTTTAAGGGTACGAGAAATGCCATTTTTGGTTCACGAAGGTGCTACATTGACTGTGTCTTATATGGGACTACTGTACATTTTTGGAGTGTGAGGCAAAGCTGCACAATCTCTAGGAGCATAGTTTAGTTCCAGGTCCATGGTATTTTCCTGGATCAGGATGCTTGTCTGTTCGACCAAAACGTGTGTGTGTGTGTTTTTTTATTTTTTTTAATTTTTTTATTTTTTATTTTTTTTTATATATATATATATATATATATATATATATATATATATATATATATATATATATATATATATATATATATATATATATATATATATATATATATATATATATATATATATATATATATATATATATATATATATATATATATAAAGTACGAGTGAACCAATAAATTATAATCGGACTCATCGACCTCAAGTTTACCCAAACATGCCAGTTCTAACCTATTTTTTGGAGCGCCATTTGATTCCAGGTCCTTGATTCAGGATTGGCATTTACCTCAATAAGGATACGAGACTTAGTGCTCCACTGTGGCGACAGGCCACTGTTTCTTTCTTGCTTCTTTTTGCTACTAGCTCTCAGTGGTACTGAAGACTACTTTTATGAAGCTGTCCATTATTTAACAGGCAAAAGCTAACACAGTGATGTGTGTCATCTAACACAAACTCCATTTACAGTAATTGGTCCACTACAAGAGCGGCAGATTGGTTATATGTGCCGAGAAACCTTAAGGGGTTTGGAGTACCTTCATCGCATGGGCAAGATGCATCGGGATATCAAGGTGAGGAATGGCCTATGATTTAGTACTTAGTAGTAAAAGCAAATTAACATTAGACACAAAGAAAATAAGAGCTTCACCTTCACCTCTGTGCCAAAAAGAAAAAAGTATTTACACAAGTCATTCCCTCTATTCACATCATGACTGACTATTACTACACAAACTCCTCAGCATTGTTGTCCAAATATTCAGATTTTTATTTTGATTTCTGAATTGAACTTCTGTTCCTTGTTTTCTGTCTAGAGGTTTTCCGGAATAGAGATTGGGTAGTTTCTTGTAGCAAGTAATGTGTCTGTTATTAGTCTATATATTTTGTGACATTAAAAACACTATTTTTTTTCTTCAAAAAATAGACTCTGAAATCTACCATGGTTCTCTTGGCCAAAGGTAAGATTTTCATAGACCTTAGAGGCCTTAGATTTAATAAAATTCAGACATGTCCGAGTAATTTAAAACCTGGAGTGTGCAACTCTGACATCCACCACCAGGACAAGCATGGCAGTAAACATCTGAGACTTTTACAGCATCTGGCCTTTATCTAACAAAATATTTTCACTAAAATCTTTGAGATCCCTTGAATTATGGCCACTAATGACTAAATGCCCCACGTAGTACACAATGCACTGTTTCCATTGGAAATGCATTATATTATGGAAAGAATAATAAATAAATGTATAATTTTATGATTTCACCTATTAGGTTAGGTACCTGGAAGAGATGGAAATATTATCTGTCAGCCAATTTGGCTTCAGAGCTGGAAACTTGTGTCTCCAATTTGCAATGGTTCTATTCCAGAGTACAGTAAACCCTCACTTTATCGAAACAATTGGGGAAAGAGGTGACGTTATATCCGAGGGATCCAAACTTTTTGCGTATAGCAAAATTTGTTCGTTGTAAGAGGTGAAAGTTAACCATTTCCGACCATTTCCATGTACACTAAAACCCTTATAACTCGGCATTGTATAGCTCAGAATTTGGCCCTTGCCCGTGGTGGCGCAGGCAGGATTGTTATAGTGACGCCTGTGATTAAAGGCTCATGCTGGCCCCCCCCTTTTTTTTTTTTTTTTTTTTATATTTTTTAAAAATTTATTTTATATATATATATATATATATATATATATATATATTATATATATATATATATATATATATATATATATATATATATATATATATATATATATATATATATATATATATATATATTTTATATATATATATATATATATATATAACATTTGTGCCTATAGCGCCTGTAGGCAGTGGTGACCCAGGACTCGGATGGTAGGCTCTGGAGGTTCACTTGAGGGCTGTGGTGGTTGGTCCTCGCCCGTGGTGGCGCAGGCAGGATTCTTATAGTGACGCCTGTGATTAGAGGCTCATGCCGCCCCCCTGTGTCCTCCGGTGCACTGGCAATGGAAGGTAGAGTTGATGGGCAGGGCATGTGGGTGTTCTTAGGCCACTCAATGCTGCAGAAATATTTTAATTGGATTTATGGGTCTCACTCTGGATCGAACTCGGGTCTTCGAGAACGCCACCCAGGTGACGCTAACCACTCAGCTACCGCCTCCCCTAAACTGCATCTCTTGGTTTTCACTCGGCATATCATGCCCTCACAACCTCTTGTGTGAACATGTATACAGAAAGTCGGCAAAAAATAATGTATCTCGGCATATTGCCGAGTTACAATTTTTACATATATTTACAATAATTTTTTATTATTTTTATTTTTACCCATATCAGGAGGGCATTTGCATATCTTGCATATTGATTAACTCGGCAAGGCCAGAGCCCCTATCATGCCAAGTTATAAGGGTTTTAGTGTATAATGAACTTTGTACTTTACATTAGATGAAAGTTCGTATACATACGTACATGCAGCCATCACTAATACTACATGCATACAAGGAAATCAAAACTATACTTATATTAGTAAGACACAGGAGGACGCGAGCAGAGGTGCTTACAATCGGGCGAATAAGCTAGACTGGTCAGCGCGCAGCGTACTGCCGGCTCGGCTTTGTTTCCACTGCTGCAGACAGACCTGTGAGTCGACCGGCCCACTAGTGAACCAAACCCCGAATTTACCGAACTTATTCGGTAAATCCCCGCATATACTGGACTGGCAGAGAAAGTTCATTAAAGGTGAAATTCATTATATAGAGGTCCATATAAGTGAGGGTTTACTGTAATTGATGTGGTGCAAGAAAGAGATAGATGGGTGTATTGTATCTATTTGGATTTCAAAAAAGCCTTTTGACATGGTACCTCCTGAAAAGTAAGGTAAAGATGGGGGCATACGCTGTGCTGCGCGTGGCCTTCGGTGCTCATCTCCGTGGCATTAGCCCTTTGAGCCTGTGGTGGGTGAGGATCCGTTACCCTGGGACACAGGGCTAGTGTGACATCCGGATTACCACAGTTACCTTCCCCAGGTACCCATTTATCAATCCTGAAAGGGAGGAAGAACAGCTGGATTGGCTGGTTGCCAACTTGCTCTGGCCTAGATTTGTAGCCAGGCACATTAGCCACTACACCACGGAGGCGACATGAAAGGCAGTTGTAGAAATTGGAACATGAAGGTGGACTGGATGGAAGTATTTTTAAATGGCTGAAAATTTTTGCCATACTCTTACTTACAAACACACGCACACTCCTGTCTTGGTCACTGAACTCTAAGCTCACTCCGGGAGGGTGAATTTGGCGATTGCGAATTCGGTTTGCATGGACAAGACTGTGGCTGAGTTACACACATACACACACACACAGACCTTTACCTGACCTGACCTCACTACCCTGTACCTGTGATGTCCTAACAGCAATATTAGAAGAATCAGATCAGAGGGGGTTTTCCAGGCAACCAGGAAACTCCCTTGGGTGTGCCCCAGATTAGTGGTGGTGCTTTGTCTGCCAGTATGATGGTTGGTCGGGCTAATTTGACTCCCTATAAATGTTTTGTCCGAGATAGTTGCTAAGGTTTGGTGGCGTAAACTAACTACACAAGTTTCACTTGTGATATTGCTGCTGTAGCGATGCTCATGTATTTTAGAAAATAATTACTCTTTAAGTGTGGACTAACTCTTTTCTATATCACATGCCATGATTGATAGCAATACACTCTTGATGTTTTGTTATTTTCATGATGTAACTGTTTGATTTTTATTAATGGTATATTGGCATATCTAATATTCATCCATTGGGTGGGTATCCATCCTTAGGATATCCATCAGCTACCAAAAACCTTCATAATCATTGATATTTCTTGGGTTATTTATTTTGTAGTTTGTTCTGACCACAATTTTCATGCATCATTCATTATACCTGAGCAATAGTAAAATAAAAATAAAATATTCTTATTCATGTATCATCCTTTTACCCATCAGGGAGCCAACATTCTTCTGACAGAGAATGGGGATGTAAAGTTAGCTGATTTTGGTGTTTCTGCCCAAATCACAGCCACCATAAGCAAAAGAAAGTCTTTCATTGGTACACCGTACTGGATGGCTCCTGAGGTGAGTGATATGATAAATCTGAATTTTTCTGACTAGTCCTATATTATGCCAATTAGCATTCTTTATTTTTGTTTTATCATCCATTCATAGAAATTGTTTTCCACCAAAACAAGTAGAGTGACATATGCTTGATTTATTCATAGCAATAAGGAACATTACTTGGTATCAATAAAGTGTATTATGTTGATGAAATTGCTTTTGAGTATTAATTATCTGCCTTTTTTTTTATCCCTTAGCTTATAAATTCATAAACTAACCTTCTGTTTGGTAGGTTGCAGCTGTGGAGAGGAAAGGTGGATACAACCAACTCTGTGATATTTGGGCTGTTGGTGTGACAGCTATTGAACTTGCTGAACTCCAGCCTCCCATGTTTGATCTTCATCCTATGCGTGCACTATTTCTTATGTCCAAGAGTGGGTTCAAGCCACCAACGTTAAAAGACAAATCAAAATGGACTCAAAACTTTCACCATTTTGTAAAAGTAAGTGATAAAATTTTATTATAAATTAGGTATTTGAAAAGTATTTTTACAGATATGAAAGTAATAACACTGCTATTCATCATCATCATCATCATCATCATCATCATCATCATCATCATCATCATCATCATCATCATTGATTTGTCACTCTCCTCAAAGGGCATGATTTTCTTCAGGATAACCTATTCATGCAAAATTTCAGTTATGCTTTCTCATGTGTGGCTTTAGTACAGAATGCAAGAATCTGAGATTAAATTGAATTTACGATTAATTAAATTTTCTTCATACCTAAGGACTTCTTCCAAATACATGGGAGGAGTTCGGTTACAAAATGTACTAAATACAATTTGCAACTTGCACATCCTAAGTAAACAAAATAAGTTCATTGAAACTGATGAATGTATTCATAAATTTTAAGATTCTAAAAAGTTGATAAATTCTACAAAAAATTGTCGATTCAAAAATAGAATTAAGTTTCATGATCAATGGCCAATGAAAAAAAATGCATTTACATTTACAAATTCGCTGCAATATTTCTCACATCTTTTGCTCACATTTCATGCTCCTACCAGATTGTATTTTTTCTATGTATTTTTCTTAGCATAGCTCGTGGCCTCTTGACTTGAATTTAGCACACAGATTCGTGATCTGAATTCAAATCTGAATTTGCCGCGCGTAAATAGCACGTCTGGTGACGAGAGATCAAAACAATAACAATGGCAGGGCGAGACATGGACACTGCGACAGTATAAAATGTTCCTGTTCTAGTATTTGGCAAGTAAAACAGCATTAAGGAGACTTCTGTTGAGTTTAATTAATCTATCCTTATCACACAGAAAATAGTATACAATACTATTGAACAGATTTGTAGCTGTGGAAATTATTCACTATACTACCCTCTCCATTAGTGGAGAGTGGTAGTTTTGTCCCCCCTTTGTAATGAGGGAGATGTTGTTCTCCCCTGTAAGGGAGGAGAGTAGAATGTATAAAGTTATAATAGTATTGGGTATAAATTAAGGTAACTAAAGTAAAATATAAGTATTGGGATATGGCAAATGGACAATCCCAGTGGTATTAACCATTATCACCTTAATTAGAAACTACTGGTTATTAGCCGCCGTTATAATATTTGCGCCTCGGATACGTTGACACGTATCTAGGTATTCGGGACGGCCCCCCGCCGCCCTCGGTTCAATTCAGTACACTTCAGATTCCCACCAAAGCAAGAGCTCTTGCTAAGCTTCTCCGATTAAGACGAGAAGTTGTGTATATAAACTTGTATATATACACTCAACCCTTGGCTATCTCGCATTTGGCTATCGCGTATTACGGCTAAATGTACCTCAACCCTCGGCTATAGCACATCACGCTATCGCACTTCACGGCTACGGCTATCGCGCATTTAAATTTTTTTATTTTTATTTATATATATATTTTTTTTTTTTTTTTTTTTTTTTTTTTTATTATTATTTTTTTCTTCGGCCTATAGCGTCTGTAGGCAGTAACCTCCAAGACTGGGATGGTAGGCCCTGGAGACTCACATGAGGGCTGTGATGGTTGGTTCTCGCCCGTAGTGGCGCAGGTAGGATTTTTAAAGTGGCGCCTGTGATTAGAGGCTCATGCCGCCCCCCTGTGTCCTATGCACTCGCCGTCGAGTGTATAGTTAATGGGCAGCATGTGGGTGTTCTTAGGCCACTCCTCGATTGTCGAAAGATTGTGGCACCTGGTGGGATTCTAACTCGGTATAGTGAGCTTGCCACTTCCAGACACTAACAATGTCTTTCACGGGAGGCCACCGCTTCCCCTGAAATGTACCTTAACCCTCGGTATCAAGCTACCAAATTTTACGACTATCACGCCTTGTATATCTGCACAAACATGTCTATCACGCCCCAACCATGTCTATCGCACTGTAGTTGCCATGGCCGCAGCCAGTCTTGGCCAGACCGAGTAAGGGATTGCGGAAGTGATGGTCAAATAATGACGTCAGGATACACAGAGTTTGTTACTGAACCTAACTTTGTTACTAAACGCTAGGAAATCCTGATTAACTCTAATATTTGACTGCTAAGGACTAAAAGTGTATTCACAAAAACTTTTTTAGTTTCAACAATTTTTTTTAGTTCTATTTTGGAATGCTTGGGTTTTAAGGAGTTTTAATGTATCATATATTTAGATATTTAAGGAAGGAGCCTGTTTTGCTAGTGATTTAGTGGTAGAAGGTGTGTATGTGGGTTAAAATAGGGAATATTAGTATTGCAATTTCTTGACTGCAAACCGTCACACACACACAGCTGTTCGCCTGCACTGTTTTCGTCGATTGTAAACAAACATGGCTCCAACACCCAGGCAGGCTATCACTGCTATACACTTACTTATGTATATTGTCAATTGTAGACAAGCATATCAATTGTAGACAAGCATAACTAGCTAAAAACGCATGGATGCGTTCATGGTTGGCTCGTCGGAACTCGTCAGACTCGTCATCTGACATCGATGGAAAAAGTGCTTGTGTGACGGTGCCTTTTAAGCCCCGTACACACTACCACTCACCACCATCAGCGTTTCCCGTCGATCGACTGTTCGTTACTCAAAAGTGGCAGTGTGGACAGGATGCCGACAAGCAAAATGTAACCGAATGGACACAACTCTGGCAACGGCATTGCTCGTCGGCAAGCACCGACGGGAAGCGCCGACGGTGGTGAGTTGTTGTGTGTACGGGGCTTAGTGTCCACCAGGCGAAGCGCATGTTTACAATCTCAGATTAAGTTGTGTTCGCCGTGATACTAGCGTGTTTTTGTGTTTTTCAGTGTTTTTTATGCTTATTTAGACTTGTTCAGTGCAGTTATGTCATTATGGCATCGAAAGAGAAGGGAAGTGATAAAAGAAAGCGTGTGAATCTAAGTATTGCAGAGAAACAAAAACTTATTAAGAAGCTGGAATCTGTTTCTGTTGCCCGGCGGGTGTGTGACGAGTATGGTGTAAAGAAACAAACAGTGAGTGATATTTGCAAGTCTAAGGACAAACTCAGAGAATATGCTGTGGCATTCAATGTTGATGCAAGTAAGGATAGGAAAGGAGTAATACATTCTCGACAACACATGAAAGTTCCTCAGAGTAAAGAGCTTGAGGTAACAGTTTTCAAGTGGTATGTTCAACAGCAATCAGTGACTGTCAAGGTGTGTGGGGTAGAGGTTACGGTAGCTGCATAAAAACCTGCTCGTTACTCATACAGTGGTACCTTGGCTTACGAGTTTAATTCGTTCATTGATCGAGCTCGTAACTCAATTTGCTCGTACAGTAAAAGCCTTATATAACTCGGCACGATAGGGGCTCTGGCCCTTGCCGAGTTATTCAATGTGCCGAGTTATGCAATGAAAAAAAAAAAAAAAAAAAATACAGTACTGTAAAAGCATAAAAACTACACTTACCAATGAACGGGTAGCAGCAGGCATGTAATCCAAGGAGAGGGGAGCCTTGTTGTAACATGTAGAAGATGTTAGGGGGACTCAGTCGCATTTTAACACTGGTATCACTTTAATCACTTTATAATCACAACTCTGTACTGTATTGTATACAGTACTGTACCTGTACAACCTAATTTTACATCACTTGAGCACTTAATTACTGCAACACTATGCCCTGTCCATTAACTCTACCTTTGACTGTGAGTGCATGGAAGGACACAGGGGGGCGGCATGAGCCTCTAATCACAGGCGTCACTATAAGAATCCTGCCTGCGCCACCACGGGCGAGGGCCAACCATCACGGCCCTCGAGTGAGCCTCCAGGGCCTACCATCCCACCCATGGAGCTCACTGCCTACACTGCTATAAGCATAGGTGGAAAAAAAAAAAAAAAAAAAAAAAAAAATGTCTTGGCCATGCCGAGGTATATCAAATTCCGAGTTATACAGTGCCGAGTTATAAGGCTTTTACTGTATATCAAATCAATTTTCCCCATTGAAATTAATAGAAATACCATTAATCCGTTCCAGCCCCAAAAAAACCACCCCAATTATATTTACTGTATTGACTGGACTGTACTCACCCTCCGCCATTTGCATTCGCCAGTGTTTACACTCTGTATCAGCTGTTGGAAACAGCTGTGGGTGGAACTGCCGCTAAACGTACTGCACTCGCCCTCCGCCATTTGCATTCGCCTGTGTGAGCACAACACAACAGAGATGCTTCCACGGCGAAGTAACCACGTGAAGTGAACGAGTGAGACGCGGGATGCTGGGCAGATGTTGTGGCGTTCGCTGCGCCAACTAGTGGCGGCGTATCTGAAGTTAGCTCGTAACAAAAAAAAAAAAAAAAAAAAAAAAAAATATCGCTCGTAACTCTGATTTTGGCTCGCAACTCAAAGCAAAAAATCGACCGAGCAACTGCTCGTAACTCGGAAAACTCGTAAGTTGGGACACTCGTAAGTTAAGGTACCAGTGTATATATGAATAATAGCCATTAAAATGCAATTATATGTCTACATTTACCTAGAATAATGATATTTCATTGCATACCAAGCAGTAATGAGCGAGCCTGGAGAATTACTACCCCTTCTAATACCAGTCTCGAGCAGTCGTGGGCGAGCATGCCAAATCCTGCATGTAGCGCCAGACACTGTTTACTTCCCAACACAGCTATACGGTCTGGTTGTGTTTTTGATTATTTCTCATTTATTTCACAGCGTGGAGGAGCGTGCCAAATCCAGCATGTAGTGCCAGTCACTGTTTACCTCCCAACATAGCTACACGGTCTCGTTGTGTTTGTGATAATTTCTCATTTATTTCACAATTTTTCCTGTGTTTTTCCTATTTTTTCACACCCTTGGGAAAATACCCTTGCACTAACGGACAATCGGCTTTAACGGACCACTTCTCCCCCCTTTTAGTCTGTTAAATCGAGGTTCATCTATATACAGGGTGTAACACGAGTTTCTGCAAATATTGATACAGGTGAAAGAACATGTAATTATAAGCACAAAATATTCTATAACCATATGCTTTTTGAAGCTTCCTTTAGACGTGAGATGAAGTTAGAAAAATTAGCGCGGCCA
Source organism: Chionoecetes opilio (assembly GCA_016584305.1). Taxonomy (NCBI): domain Eukaryota; kingdom Metazoa; phylum Arthropoda; class Malacostraca; order Decapoda; family Majidae; genus Chionoecetes; species Chionoecetes opilio. The sequence continues at coordinate 329,297 of JACEEZ010003710.1, read as the reverse complement.
GTAATTTCACCATGGCAGGCGGTTGCCGCTCGGTGACATTTTGAATGATTTAATCATAATGTTTACTAGTAATAGAGCATTACATTATCTTATAAGAACACAATTGGTATTAATGGACATGTTATTACTAAATAAGCAGTACATGAGAACAGCAGGGCTGTAATAAACAATACTGTAAAAGGCTACATGGCATCGTGTCAGGGAGGGGTAGGATGGAACACGTGACTCAGCTGATTGGCATGAGGCCTCGCAGCCTAGTCCCTTCTTCCTCCCTCGCCCCGACGCATTGCCACTTAGCCTTTTACAATATTGTTGATTACAGCCCTGCTGTTCTCATGTACTGCTTATTTAGTAATAACATGTCCATTAATACCAATTGTATTCTTATAAGATAATGTAATGCTCCATTACTAGTAAACATTATGATTAAATCATTCAAAATGTCACCGAGCGGCAACCGCCTGCCATGGTGAAATTACTGGCCGCGCTAATTTTTCTAACTTCATCTCACGTCTAAAGGAAGCTTCAAAAAGCATATGGTTATAGAATATTTTGTGCTTAGAATTACATGTTCTTTCACCTGTATCAATATTTGCAGAAACTCGTGTTACACCCTGTATATATACACTAAAACCCTTATAACTCTGCACGATAGGGGCTCTGGCCTTGTTGAGTTATTCAATATGCTGAGTTATGCAAATGCCCTCCTGTTATGGGTAAAAAAAGAAAAAGAAAAAGAAATTGTATATAGTACAGGGAGGTCCCGAAGATACGAGCAGTTAGGTTCCACCTGGCATACTCGTAAAGCGAAATCTCGTATAACGAAACACATAACTAATGGTAAAATATAGGTTTGGTTCCAGGACCCCATCAATTTAAAAAAACCAAAAAAACAACAACATGTTTTCAAGCTAAAATAAACTATAGCAAACACAACAAACACACAGCGTCTATATTACCCACACTGTACTACCTATTCATTAGAAAAGCATTCTGAAAGAGAAAATAGCACACAAAATAACATAACTGCACATTAATTAAACATAAAACATGTATAACAAGCAAAATAGAAGTTTTACTGTACGGGACGCCGCTTGATACAAGAGAAGGTAGTGTAGTGGTCCAAAGGTTGGGGCCGCACACCTGCTAATTACCCCTAAAGGTCAGGCCGCGCCATATGCTTAATTACCCTTCAGATCATGCCTTGCTAGGGGTGACCTGACTGCGGTGCCAAGGTTGGGGCCGCACACCTGCTAATTACCCCTAAATGTCAGGCTGCGCCATATGCTTAATTACCCTTCAGGTCACGGCTTGCTAGGGGTGACCTCACTGGGGTCAACCAAATCCCCCTTTGTCCAGCCCGGGAGTGGTAGGGCGCACATTTTGAGCTTGATAATTTTACTCCACCCCAGTTTGAATGTCGTATCATTGGATTTTCGATCTCGTATATTGAAAATAGACCCTAATTTACACATCTCGTATCATCAGATTCTCGTATACCGAATGCTCGTATAACGGGACCTCCCTGTAGATGTAAAAAATATAACTCGGCATTATGCCGAGATACATTATTTTTTGCCGACTTTCTGTATACATGTTCACACAAGAGGTTGTGAGGGCATGATATGCCGAGTGAAAACCAAGAGATGCAGTTTATGGGAGGCGGTAGCAGAGTGCTTAGCGTCACCGGGTGGCGTTCTCGAAGACCCGAGTTCGATCCCGAGTGAGACCCATAAATCCAATTAAATTCTTTCTGCAGCGTCGAGTGGCCTAAGAACACCCACATGCCCTCTCCATTAACTGTACCTTCGACTGCGAGTGCATCGGAGGACGCAGGGGGCGGCCTGAGCATCTAATCACAGGCGTCACTATAAGAATCCTGCCTGCGCCACCACGGGCGAGGGCCAACCATCACAGCCCTCAAGTGAGCCTCCAGGGCCTACCATCTGAGCCCTGGAGGTCACTGCCTACAGGTGCTATAGGCATAGATTTGAAGAAAAAAACAAAACAAAACAACAACTCTGCCTTGCCAAGTGATATCAAATTCCGAGTTATAAGGGTTTTAGTGTATACATACATATACATATATATATATATATATATATATATATATATACATATACATATATACAGTATACAGTACCCTCCCGAGTTTCGCGCCTGTTTTCTTCCGAAGGCATAGCGCTAAACTCGAGAATCGTGAAAATCGGGGTATGGAAAACACTGAAAAAATGCTTATTTATTCCGGTTGGTGAAGAAGTTGACTTCTTTTTTTCTCTCTTTATTCCCTTGCTATCTAGAAATACCTTTAAATTGTTCGTTGTGTTGCAATATATGGGAAGAATGCTCCTGTAAAGACAAAACAAATGGGATGCAAACTTTATTGGACACTAAAAAAATAAATAAAGTGAAAATCATTGAAATTTCATTTCCTTACTCTGGAGCATGGTCTGCTAGCACAAAGCCTTCAAATTTGTTGCCCAAATCCTCGCATTATCATACTCAAACAGATCATCTTCCTTTCTTTCAGCAACAACAGCAAGTGGTGTGTCTTCTTGCTTGTGACGGTTACTGAAGTACCGTGTGATTAAAGCTTATAATTATATTATATATATATATATATATATATATATATATATATATATAATATATATATATATTTTATAATATATAATATATATATATAATATATATATATATATATATATATATATATATATATATATATATTATATAAAATACAGGTACCTCTCGATTTACGAGAGGGTTGTGTTCCTGGAGACCGCGTAAAGAAAATTTTGCGTCATGTGAGCATAATTTTCCCATAACAATGTATGTACACATGGCTGTAAAATCTAAATTATTCATTCCTGGGACATTCCTGGGCTAGCATATTTTTCATTCTCTGCATCTCTGTTGGTCGTGCATAGGAAGACTTAGAATCAGAGAGTGGAGTTCCTGCCTTAACTGGCATAAATCTGCTCCCCGTTGGCCCGAATCGTCCGTAGCCGTACTTTCTCGTATGTCCATGGCCTTCACAATCACTGAAGTTTTCTGGCCCTTATCGATGCGGTCGAGAACTTCAACCGTCTGCTCAAGAGTCAAGGCTTTCCTAGTTTTCTTAGGTGCACTACCAGTGGGAGTAGAGGTAGAAGGGCGCATAGAAGCCATGTGGACGAGGTGAGGTGGTGGTGCGGGAGAGAGCAAGAAGGACGTGTTTACATTGCGACAAAGGCACAGAGACTGAACCCTGGGTAACGCTGTGGGATAGCAGAGGCGCGGGAAAGCAGGTGGCATCGGGTGGCCACTCTGTGAAACTGCACCAGCCGCACATTTTTTGACTTGGAGCATATCGCATTGTTCTAAATAAAAAGTCATTAAAAAAAAAAAGCTCCATTTTTCACATCGCGTTAATCCAAAAACATGTACTTTACTTGGTATGTACTTTTATATACAAATGCCATACCATACATATATACCATACCATTACACTCCTCTATAACAAACCTGGAAACCTGTCGGGAATGAAGGTTTTGGGTGGGTTTTAATAGTTTTGTGCGGGGAGTAAATTATGTGGACGACAAAATATTTCCGGTAAATACTCTATGGGATAATATTAGGCCGAAAATATATAAGCATATGTACGTATATATAACAGATAAAGTCTATGTGAATTACCTACCTCTTCCTGGAAAATTCCTAACCTAACCTAGCCTAACCTAACCTAACCTAACCTAACCTAACCTAATGAGGAATTTCCGATGGGTTTAAATGTGACCATCATTCATAACATGAAAATACATAAGAAAAGAGCACTTCTAACCTTAGACTCAATTACTGGTTGAAAGTACCAAAATACCGAAAAAAGTGGTAAAATACAGGGTCATCTTGGGGACCTTGGCTCCAATTATAATTATTAACATTAATTATATTGTTCAGCTATCGCGATTTAGGCCTTAGCGCGCCTGTAGCGGTAATATTAAGGCGCGTTAGCCGAGGGTTTAGTGTACAACATTTTTAGAATCTTCTTTGTGGATTAGGTACTTTTTTAATGCTTGAAAATCAATTATTGTTGTGGTGAATTTCCTTAATTATTCCACACCGAGAAATCTCCATGAAAAAAAAAATTGTAATGCTGATTTCATTGCATTCTTACAACATCGTCAAATCAGCCTCACATTGTACAAAAAATTCATGTCACCCATAATTTCCAGGTCCATTTCTTCCTTCTTCTTCCAGCTTGCTCTTACCAAGAACCCAAAGAGAAGGCCAACTGCAGACAAATTGCTCCTTCATCCCTTTGTTGCTGCTGACTTACCAAGGTGGCTTGCAGTTGAGCTGCTACAGAAGGCACACAACCCACAGCATTCCTTCCCACCTGAATTAGAGGTTTGTGTGCTCTCCAACTCCTTAGATCAGGGGTACCCAACATGCGGCCTGCGAGGCCAATCCGTGCGGCCCGCTGCCCTGTCGATTGATGACAGTGGGTTGCGTCCCACCTATATTATCATGTTGTTCTCTTTTGTTCTGTTACCTGGTGTTTTGAGCTGCCATGTTATTCTTATTTACATACATACTCTCTATACACAAATAACTCTTAAGCAACATTGAGTTTCCCATTAAATCAATAAAATTGTATGATATTAAACATCTCGTGTTATATTTAATTATTCTGTATCATCTCATAATTCGGCCCGTTAGTTCTTCTTCATCAGTCACTGTGGCCTGCGAGCTGAAAATGTTGGGGACCCCTGCCTTAGACGGTTAAAATATATTTAACCTTTACCTGATTTCGTGAATCAACAAGTAGTGTACTCCCTCTGGTTACAAAATATGTATTCTTATTTGGCTCATTCAACTAAAAACAATGCAACTATGAGGTTTGTTCAAAATGTTCAGAGCAAGCTAATATAGTGTAGGTGGGCCATCCTTGCACATCTGGAGTGAGCAGCAACGATTGTGGTTCAGTGTGTAATATCAGCAGCTTATCCCCCTGAAATGTTCAATCAAGCCTATGGGAATGGGCCAAAGATAATGAAGTGTTTTAAATAGCACTTTCCCTTCAAGAGGGGCAGGATGTCAGTGGAGGATGAGGAGAGAGAGGAAAGGGGCACCCTTAACGAGCACACCACCTTAACATGTTGAAGAATTAGACACATTGTGTGTCAGAATCATTGGATCACCATCAATGAAGTTGTTGATTTCATCAGTGTCTATTTGATCAGTTTAGGCAATCTTCACAGCCCCTTTGAACAAGCACCACATAACTGCAAAGTTCGTGCCGGGACTCCTGACCGCAGAGTTAAAGTACACTCTGTAAAAGTGCGCGATGATTTCCTTCAACAAGCTTAGTTTGACCCAACCTTCATGGCCAGGCTGATCACTGGTGATTGGAGTTGGGTTTTCGGCTAAACTCCAGAGACCAAACAGTAGTCTTGGTCGTGGAAAAGTCCACAATATCTAATTTTGAAGAAGGCGATACAGGTCAGGAGAGCATACTAAGAGCATGCTTGTAATATTTTTTAATATTCAAGTGGTTGTGCACTGTGAATTTGTTCCTCAGGGCCTCTGGACTTTTTGATCACGTCTCATCCTGGTTCAACCAGATTTTGTCTACATTCCTTTAAAATATGGCCTTACATTCCATCTGGTCCTATTGCTTTTCTTTCTTCTATTTCTTTCAAAGGTTTCAATATATCTTCTTTGTTCATTTTGATGTCCCGTATTTCCTCTCTCCCAGTGGTTGCCTAAAATCAGATTTTTTTGTAAAGACTTTCTGAAAAATCTTATTGATATTTCACTAATTTCTTTTGGGTCTTCATTTATTACTTTGTCCTCATTTAATATTGCTATGCTTTCATTAAGTTTCAGTTTTCCATTTATATATTTATAGAACCGTTTGGGTTCATCTTTATATGTCATCTATGTTATATCTCTTATCTCATTTCTTCTTATCTAAACACATTAATTTCTAGATCATTTATATTCTTCTCTATTTCTCTGGTTTGGTGTTTTTACATCCTCCTCCTCCACACCTCATTTAGTTTTTCTTTGCTTTTTCACAATTTACATTAAACCATATTTTTTCCCCCATTTTCCTTCACTATGAAATGGATCATGTTTTTTTTAAAAATTCCTTTCCCATATACATAACCGGAAAAAAGTAATGTTTCTGTTGGACATCTGTCATTCTCCTCATTTCTCTCATATCAGTTTCCTTGAAGAGCATTTCCAAGTCAGTGAAGTTTAGCTTTGCATAGTTTTGTAATTTTTCTTGATGTGATTATCTCTTTCTACCTCTATATCTCCATTCATCTTTATTTCCACTACAACATGGTCTCTTTTTCATAAGGGGAACGTGTAACATATATCCCTGATCAGAACTACATCAGATGCCTTTGAGATAGGTGTGAGTGTGCATCAAGGCTAAGTTCTCAGTCCTCTTTGGTTTGTGGTAGTGATGGAAGAGGCCACAAAGGAATGCAGAACAGAAGATCCATGGGAGCTGCCATATGCAGATGATTTAGTTTTGACAGCTGAAACAAAGGAGGAAGTTGAGAGGAGATTTTTAGATTGGAAGCAAGCAATAGAGAGAAGAGGTCTGAAGGTGAATATGTTGAAGACGAAGATGATGGTAACAGACAAGAAAATAGAGCAAAATATACAAGTGGGAAGGTTTCCCTGTGGAGTGTGTGGTAGTGGAGTAGGAGTAAACTATTCGTTGCAAAGAATGTGACAAGTGGTGCCATAAAAGATGTTCGGGACTAGGAAACCTGAATAGGGTGGTAGATTTCTGCTGTCCAGGTTGTATAAGAAGAATCAACAGAGGGGGCCGCCAGAAGAGGAAGAGGTTGAATCTATAGAAGTGAATGGTGATGTAATAGAAGTGAAACAGTTTTGTTATCTTGGTGACATGTTAGATAGCGAGGGTTGAGTGGAGAAAGCAGTAAGAACACAAGTAGCAACTACATGGATGAAGTGGAAAGAGATAGCGGGACTACTGATAAACGAGTATTCCTCTTTCCTAAATAAAGGAAAGCAATAGGACCAGACGGAGTGTCGGTTATGTTTTAAAAGAGTGCAGAAAGCAGTTGGTTGAAGCAGTATATGATATAATAAAGTGCTCATTAACAACGGGAAAAGTGCCTTCATTCATCGCTTTTTTTACATACACGTCTCTGATATCATCAGTTGACCTCAGCCTGAAGACTTTCTCCAGGATCTCTTCCTTCTGCATAAGGTCCCAATCTTGCCACTTCTTCCACTTCATCTACAAATTGTGTCTTTTCTTCCTCATCATTAAGTTTCATCAAAATGTTCTTTACCAGTTTTACTTCTATGTCCCTCCTTATTTTAAACAAGATATTCCTCTTCTTCAGTCCATGAAGTAATAACTAATAACTTCTAACATAATAACTTTTTCTTCTTTGTTGTATCTCTTACTAAATTCTCATTATTCTTCATAACTTTCACTACCTCCTTCATAACATGTTCACTTTGCTCCTTTTGTTGTTGTTCTATAACTTCTTGAAAGTCCACTTTTGCTTTCTCTTTTTTTTCTTTCCAGTTATTCACTTCACCCTTCATCACAGTTTGCACTTGTTCCTTGACCTTTATTTCTTCATTCTCATTTTTTGCTCTAAGTTCATTATTTTCCTTTCTCAATTTCGTTTTTTAACTCCTCATCTTCCTTTGCTGTTTGCTTTTCCTTCCTTTTCAGTTCATCTAATTCAACTTTTAGTCCTTCAATTTCATCATAGCTCTCGCTCATACATTGATTGGATCATTCCTTTCACACATTTGAACTCCTCAATCAGTCTCCTGACGTCTAGTCTTGTCTTATCACCATCTTCCTCCACTTTGGTCATTCTAGAGTGTAACTTTCCTACCTTTCCATCTTCATTGAATCTAGAGAAATCTAATAGAGTCCTTCTAGGCCTTCTAGACTATCCAGTTTTAGGAGTGTCTGCCATCTATTAATTTTGTAAACTACTTTTCTAAATATCTTCCTACCTGGACCACGCCCTGCTCAGGCCCTATATAAACACTTAGCTAGGCTCCTGGGCAGATGCTGCACTCCCTGTAGCATCAACGTCTCCCGCCTTCAGTTTTGATCTTCGGTATATGATAAATTACATGGAGCCCTGGGTGTATCGCTTGTCAAAATCTCTCGATCTTGAGCTTGAGTATCGTGGATGTGTATTTACCTAGTTGTATTTACCTAGTTGTAACATACAGGAAAAGAGCTATGCTCGTACTGTCCCGTCTCCAAATCTACTATTATCTAGTTTGCCTTTGAAGTCCTGAATACTTCTTGCATTAATCACTTTTGCATCAAGGTTGTTCCAGGCTTCTATGCTTCTATACGGGAAGCTGTATTTTTTTATGTCCCTCTTGCATGTTGTCCTTTTCAATTTCTTCTCATGACCTCTTGCACTTCTATCGTCCCACACAAACAGATCTTCTCTATCAATTTTATCCAGACGTGTGTGTGTGTGTGTGTGTGTGTGTGTGTGTGTGTGTGTGTGTGTGTGTGTGTGTGTGTGTGTGTGTGTGTGTGTGTGTATCTCAAATGAGGCTTTAGGTCATAATGTACTCCATAATAATTCCTCTCTTTTCTACAGATGGATGAGGAAGGGGCTGTCACAAATGTACCACAAAGAATAACTTCCAGAACACCAGCACGACCAAAACAGAGGACCAAGTCAGAGCTGCACAGTAAGATACATTTCTGTACAATAGGGATCGTTCATGAATTTCAGTGGAATCAATGAGGAGGAAATATATTTTAAGAAAAAAAATATAGGTGTAGATTTATTTTCAATATTGAAACCAGATTATGGTTTTGAAATAAATGAAGACAACACCTGTTTGTAACTGCTCCTAACATGGAGAGGGTAAAAAGCATAATTTGTTTGACGTCATGAATCATAATCATCGAAGAACGACAGCGCATGGTAAGTATTTCAACTTTCTTCTTCTGGTATGTAATTTAGATGAAACTTTGAATATGTCAGTAGTTAGATGTCTGGAGACTTCAAACATACTTTCCTAGTGTGGACAATTCTGTATTATTAAGACTCTTAAGTTTGTGTCTGTTTTTCATTAATGAGTTGCACCTCAAGAAAGCCTAATTTGGGAATAATACCAATACCATTCAACACTGAATGCCCAAGAACCTAGAAGAAACACTTGTTACATTCTACAAATTCTGACTCAAAAGTTGAAAGTGAAGAACTATAACAGAGGAGAAATCGTACATTTCATTGAGTGGTATGATTCCACGGTAGTTTGGGCTCCGCACAAGAGGAAGGATGTAAAGAAGATAGAAAGAATACAGAGAGCAGCCACAACGATTGTTCCCAGCCTGTCAGACCTGACTTATGAGGAGAGGCTGAAGAAATTGGGGTTGCCATCATTGGAAGAAAGAAGAAAAAGAGGAGACTTGATATGATATCAATATATAGAGATGTGAAGGAAGGTAATATGATATATGAAGATCCAAAAATAATGAGTGAAATTTTAATTAAAACTTTCAACAAGTATTCACAAAAGAATCAAAATTCAATGAAACGCAAGGAATGAAAAAAGTTAAAGGGGACGGTGGGGGGGCGATCCACCACCCTCAACTTCGTCACACACTACCGGCTCGGGGCTATGGAGGGGATGGGAAGGACTGAAGGGAAACCCTTTAGTGCTGTGCACGGGTTTTATTTACACACTACCCAAGGAACATTATTTACAAGGTGCCAGGCCAACAATTCACAGTCTCTCACTCTCATGACTGACTACACGCATAATTTAACAACCCAACACAGGTTACAGGCTCGCCGCCGCAACACTCGCCGTCCCAACACACTGTGTAGACGCGATACACAACACAGTCTCTCGCCCGCGTTACGCACAGTCTCTCGCCCGCGTTAGGCCGCCGTTACAAGGCAACTCCCGTCCCCTTCAGGAGGACGAGGGGAGAGGGGAGCAGGGCCTCTCAGGGCGCTCTGCAAGGCCCAGCCGCCACCAGTCCACCCGCCGTGGATCGAGGTCTTTCCTACCCTGTCTCGGGTCAGCCTGGCGGTCTGCACGTAGCCTCTGTTCTATTCCCTCCGCCAATTGGGAGAAAGGGACGTGGCGGCTCGATCCGTGATTCGATCCCTCCCCCGGCGAGGCCCCAGAGGTATAAACGAAGGACCCTTGCCTTGTCCGCCAGTACCATCAGGCCAGGCCCTTCGTAACAATATAATAAAGTGATCATTAACAACAGGAAAAGTGCCAAAGGAGTGGAAGAGAGCAGATATAGTGCCAATATATAAAAATGGAAAGAAGGATGAACCACTAAATTATAGACCAGTGTCATTAATGCAGCTGCGCTTGATTCAACACATTTTATTCTCATAACTCGAGAAAGATCATAGTGAAGGGTGTAACTCAACTATTTCTTTATTATTCTTTCCCATTATCAGTTAGTCATGTTATGTAGGGATATGTGAAGAACTAAGTAAAAAAAATGGCAAACCGTAAGAGGGAAATCAGTCAAATCATACTTGCTTAGAACCAATTGCATTTTTATCCATCAGTTATTCACTTTACATTTGGTGAGTGTGCATCTGGCGACACTTTTTTGGCTCAATTACACTCCAAATGTGAGAGAGTACTGTAATAGGGGTAATCATTCCATATTGTGCTAAATATTCCAATCTGTCATTGAATCATAGAATTTGCAGCAATAATATAAGCAGCACTGTCGTTTATTCTTAGACAAACTTCTGAGAGTGGAGTATCCAGACATCACTGGATCAAAAGTAGCCTTCTTTTATAGAGCTTTAATATATATTTTAGGGAGTAGGCAGTCAGACACCTGCCGCCATGGTGAAATACTCCCGGGGAGGTACTTACTGGAGTTGAGGGGGTGCTGCAGACTTATCATTGAAATCTCCCGTGTCCTCTCTTTCCATATCCCTTAGTGTCTCAGATACACAAGAGAGTAGCTGCAGCCTGCACTCTAAAGACAATTCCTCTTACTACTCACATTACACTACATGCACTTACATCCCTACACTATCTTCACTAAAAAATTTATTATGGCTGTTAATCGCCCTGCCTCGGAGTCCCTAACTGGGGAGGGGACCAGAAATATCCCCAGGTCGGACAGTCTACAAGATGACGACTCGAGGTGTCTTGATACTTCCTCTAACCTTCTCTCTATAAGCTTTGCAACATTCACGGTCTTAGATCTAACTTTCAATCTGTGGATCATCTCTTCTCCTCTAAACCTCATCTTCTTTTCCTCACCGAAACCCAGTTGTCTGTGAGCACTGACAGCAGACCTTTTTCTGTCTCCTCATACTGTCTCTATTCTCATTTTCAATCCAAAGCTGGCTGTTGCGTATATGTGCGCAATGACATCACTTGCTCTCGTGCCCACGGCCTTGAATCTTCCGAATTTTCTACCATCTGGCTTCGACTTCAATGTCACTCTCTTACTAAATTTATCTGTGCTGTGTATCTCTCACCTAACTCTTTTGACTATGTAAAATTCTTCGACTATTTAACATAAAAAATGGAGCACATCTCATCTCATTTCCTTTAGCAGAAATTTCCATTCTTGGGGACTTCAATGTTCACCACCAGCTTTGGCTATCATCTTTTCACTGACCAACCTGGTGAACAAGCCTACAACTTTTCTATCCTCCAAGACCTAGAGCAGCTGGTGCAGCACCCTACCCATATTCCTGACCGCTTTTGGGGACACACCCAACATTCTTGATCTTTTCCTAAAATACTAACCCTTCTGCTTACTCTGTGAAACTATTCTCTCCGTTGGGTTCCTCCGATCACAATCTTATTTCTGTAACCTGTCCTATCGCTCCGGTGCCGCCTCGGGACCCACCTAAGCGGAGGTGCTTCTGGCACTTCAACTCAGCTAAGTGAGAAGACCTAAGGCAGTACTACTCTGATTTTCCATGGAATGATTACTGCTTCCATGTCAAAGACCCATCTCTTTGTGCAGAGCGCATAACTGAGGTCATAGTCTCTGGCATGGAGGCGTACATTCCACACACTTTCTCTAATCCGAAAGCCCGTCAACCTTGGTTTAACTCTGCTTGTTCTTGTTCTTGTCTAGATAGAGAGGTAGCTCACAAACGGTACTGTAAGCATCCATCTCCTGAAACTCATGCCCTATATATTTCTGCCCGTAATCATGCCAAATCTTTACTTCAACATACCAAAAACTCTTTCATTCATAGAAAATGTCAAAATCTTTCTGAATCAAATTCCTCTCGTGACTTCTGGCATCTAGCAAATAACATCTCTAACAATTTTTCTTCTTCATCTTTCCCTCCTATGATTCACCCAGATGGCTCCACAGCTGTCTCATCTACTTCTAAAGCTGAACTCTTTGCTCAAACCTTTGCTAAAAATTCCACTCTGGTTGATGAAGGGCTTGTTCCTCCTTCTCCTTCACCCTCTGACTATATTATGCCTGTCATTAAGATCCTTCGTAATGATGTTTTCTTTGCCCTTTCTGGCGTAGATCCTCGGAAGGTTTACGGTCCTGACGGAGTCACTCCTATTGTTCTCAAAAACTGTGCTTCTGTGCTTGCACCCTGCCTGGTCAAACTTTTCCGTCTTTGTCTATCTACTTCCACCTTTCCTTCTTGCTGGAAATTTGCTCACATCCAACCTGTTTCTAAGAAGGGTGACCGTTCTAATCCTTCAAACGACCGTCCTATAGCTTTGACTTCCTGCCTTTCTAAAGTTTTTGAATCTATACTTAATAAGAAGATTCTTAAGCATCTATCTGCTCACAATCTTCTATCTGATCGTCAGTACGGTTTCCGTAAAGGGCGATCTACTGGCGATCTTCTAGCTTTCCTAACTGAATCTTGGTCATCCTCCTTTAGGGGTTTCGGCAAAACTTTTGCTGTTGCCCTTGACATATCAAAAGCTTTTGATAGAGTCTGGCACAAATCGTTAATTTCCAAACTACCCTCATTCGGTTTCTATCCTTCTCTCTGTACCTTCATCTTAAGTTTCCTTTCAAACCGTTCTATTGCAGCTACTGTAGACAGACATTGTTCTTCTCCTAAATCTATCAATAGTGGTGTTCCCCAGGGTTCTGTCCTATCACCCACTCTCTATTATTCATTAATGATCTAAGTCTAACTCAAAGCCCTATCCACTCCTACGCTGATGATTCTACCCTGCATTTTTCAACGTCGTTTATTAGACGTCCAACTCAACAGGAACTAAGTGATTCACGGAGAGATGCCACCGAGCGCCTAACTTCTGATCTTTCTATAATTTCTGATTGGGGCAAAGCAAACCTTGTTTTGTTAAATGCCTCAAAAACCCAATTTCTTCACCTATCTACTCGACAAAACCTACCAGATAACTATCCCCTCTTCTTCAATGACACTCAACTGTCTCCTTCTTCTACAATGAACATTCTAGGACTATCCTTTACTAAAAATCTGAACTGGAAATCTCACATCTCATCTCTTGCTAAAACAGCTTCTAAGAAGTTAGGTGTCCTGTGGCATCTGCGTCCTTTTTTTTCTCCCTCCCAATTGCTTGCTCTCTACAGGGGCCTTATCTGCCCATGTATGGAGTATGTCTCACATGTTTGGGGAGGATCCACTCATACAGCTCTCCTAAATAGGGTCGAGTCAAAAGCTTTTCGTCTCATCAACTCCTCTCCTCTGACTGACTGTCTTCAATCTTTAAATCACCGCCGCAATGTTGCTTCTCTTGCTCTCTTCTACCGTTATTTCATGCTCACTTCTCTTCTGAACTTGCTAACTGCATGCCTCCCCCCCTCCCGCAGCCTCGCTGCACAAGACTTTCTACTCATTCTCATCCCTATTCTGTCCATCTTCCTAATGCAAGAGTTAATGAGTATCTTTACTCTTTCATCCCTTTCACTGGTAAACTCTGGAACTCTCTTCCTGTTTCTATTGTTCCACTTTCCTATGACTTAAATCTTTTCAAAAGAAGAGTAACAAGACACCTCCCGAACTAAATTGGCTCACCCCTCTTTTATTTTATTCTCTTGCTGTCTTCTTTATAGGGACTGGCAACTAAGTGGGCTTTGTGTTACCCATTTTTGTTGTGCCCTTGGCAAGTCCTTTGTGATGTAAAAAAAACACTATTATGGCAAATATTGATTCAGTGGCATTTTCTTAATGTATTTTAAAAATTAATTTTGAACATAACTGGTCTCCTTTACATCTTGAAAAAATAAATAAATAGGGACATCAACTCGCCTCATGATCCTTATTCCTTTTTCAGTGGAGTCTGTCAACTTTGAGCCACCTCTAGTCACTGAACTTAATGCTGAGCCTCCACCTGCACGTTATACAGCAGCTGGCCAACCCTGGGACTCTGCCATGGAGGTAACTCCGCCATGTTTACATGCTAGAGTCTGAACATTCATGGTCTGGCATTTTGTTGTTTTGTTTGTATGTATATACTAAATATTAATAAGAAATATCTACAGGATGTATTAGTCAAATAGTTTTATTTGATAAACGTTTACTATTTTCTCTAACTTTTAGAAGATAAATTTGATTTATCTTTTTTACTCTGGAAAAAAATTCTACATCATGCAGGAGTAGGGCTACATTGAACTTGGTAGACATGCAATTACCTGCAAAACACTCCTTAGTACAGGGATGAGAGTACAGGGAGGTCCCGAAGATACGAGCAGTTAGGTTCCACCTGGCATACTCGTAAAGCGAAATCTCGTATAATGAAACACATAACTAATGGTAAAATATAGGTTTGGTTCCAGGACCCCATCAATTAAAAAAAATAAACATAAAAGACATGTTTTTCAAGCTAAAATAAACTATAGTAAACACAACAAACACACAGCGTCTATATTACCCACACTGTACTACCTATTCTGTAGAAAAAGCATTCTGAAAGAGAAAATAGCACACAAAATAACATAACTGCACATTAATTAAACATAAAACATGCATAACAAGCAAAAAAGACGTTGTGCTGTAGGGGACGCCGCGTGATACAAGAGAAGGTAGTGTAGCGGTCCCAAGGTTGGGGCCCCACACCTGCTAATTACCCCTAAAGGTCAGGCCGTGCCATATGCTTAATTACCCTTCAGGTCATGCCTTGCTAGGGGTGACCTGACTGCGGTCCCTAGGTTGGGGCTGCACACCTGCTAATTACCCCTAAATGTCAGGCAGCGCCATGTGCTTAATTACCCTTCAGGTCACGGCTTCCTAGGGGTGACCTCACTGGGGTCAACCAAATCCCCCTTTGTCCAGCCCGGGAGTGGTAGGGCGCGCATTTTGAACTTGATAATTTTACTCACCCCAGTTTGAATGTCGTATCATTGGATTTTCGATCTCGTATATTGAAAATAGACCCTAATTTACACATCTCGTATCATCGGATTCTCGTATACCGAATGCTCGTATAACGGGACCTCCCTGTACTGTAAGTTTATCATTGGCTCCATGTTATATCTGAATGCCTTTATGGCTCAATTAATCTGTCATCTTAAGACATAACTTCATAATTTATTTCCTTTTCACACACAGCTGCAAGTGCAAAACTCAAATTTCAAATATGCATTTTATAGCAATCTAGCCCTTGAGTGTTCATTTGAGGAAGTGTCCAGAAATTTCCCTGATTTAGACTTATCCTCTAACCTGAAATTATTTTCCGGAACTAGCCTCATGTGTGATTACAGTAAACCCTCTCTAATTCAAACTAATTGGGGGGAGACCTGGGTTGAATTTGCCGAAAGTCCGAATTATCTGATGGTTTCCTCTAGCCCCTCCACACAATAAAAACTCACTCAAACATGCCAAAACAGCACATATTGTATTAATTGTTCTCACCAAAACATGGCTGATACTGAAGTCTTGAAATGCAGTACTTCTATACACTGAGCACTCGGGCATCACTGATAGTAATAATCCACAAAATAATGCATTTCAAGGCTAGATAGTCAACAAAAGAACACTAGGCTGTATGAGGGAGCACTCTGCGGGGAGATGTTGCCAGGAGGAAAGTGCGCGAAAGACTGAGGCAGCTGCGGCCCGCATAGGAGAGGTCGGACTCGCACTAGTAAGGCCTGGATCATTCAAACTTCTGTTCAAATTATGGAAAGTTGTAGAAAAATTTGAACGGGCCTGAAACAGGTCAAATTATCTGAAGTTTGAATTATAAAGGTTCGAATTAGAGAGGGTTTACTGTATACTGCTAATAGTTCTTACTGTTCAATCTTTATACAAACTTCATAGTTGATTGGCCTAGGGCAGATAAAAACACATCACAATGGCCTAGGGCAGATAAAAACACATCACAATGGCCTAGGGCAGAGAAAAAGACATCACAATGGCCTAGGGCAGAGAAAAACGCATCACAATGGCCTAGGGCAGATAAAAACACAAAACAATGGCCTAAGGCAGAGAAAAAGACATCACAATGGCCTAGGGCAGAGAAAAACGCATCACAATGGCCTAGGGCAGAGAAAAACACAAAACAATGGCCTAAGGCAGAGAAAAACACATCACAATGGCCTAGGGCAGAAAAAAACACATCACAATGGCCTAGGGCAGAGAAAAACACATCACAATGGCCTAGGGCAGAGAAAAACACATCACAATGGCCTAGGGCAGAGAAAAACACATCACAATGGCCTAGGGCAGAAAAAAACACATCACAATGGCCTAGGGCAGAGAAAAACACATCACAATGGCCTAGGGCAGAGAAAAACACATCACAATGGCTTAGGGCAGAGAAAAACACATCACAAAAAGCCTGCTTATTGCCAGTCCTCTTATAGTGGATGATAGAAAAAGGAGGCTTAGCCAATTTGTTTTGGAAGTCTCTTAATGCTCCTCTCTGAAAAGTTTAAGTGAGAGGAAGGCAGAAAATTAAAATCAGGAAGAGTCCAGAGTTACCAGTTTACGAGTTAAAGGTATGAAAGAGTAAAAATACTGGTTAACTTTTGCAGTAGTTAGATGGACATATTTGGGATGAGAGTAAAGCCCGGTTCCCACCTTCCCGCTTGTACGGCCGCCGTACAACAACAAAGACGTCACAATGACGTCACAACAAAGTCTACCGCACCGCCGTACCGCTGTACGGCCGCTGTACAAAGTTAAATTCAAGTCATCTCTCCCGCTCGGCGGTGTCCGCTCGAGCGGAGTTGCCAACTGTGCCCAGTGACCACAAAAACCACTCAAGCGGTGATGATGGTGACGTCATTGTTGTTGTATGGCGGCCGTACAAGCGGGAAGGTGGGAACCGGGCTTAAGTGGAATGTTTTGTGTAAAAAGACTGCCGGAGGGGGAGAACTCATGCAAATAGCAAGTTAAGAAAAACAGTAAACAGGAAAATAACAGTTGAAGATAGCAAGTGAGTGTCAAGCTAATTGATGAAAAAATTGAGTTTAGGTATTAAACAAAACAAGGTTTGCTCTGCCCCATTCACAAAGAAAAGAAATTTGGTGTCTTGGTGAATTGCATAAGTACTGCAGAGTTAGAAGTCTGGTGTGTGTGGATTGTGGATAGGGCACTGAGTATTTATATTGTTAACTAAAGTAAACTGAGAAGTTAATTTTGTACTCTGTAGCTGCGTATAGAAGACAAAAAAGAGGTAACTGATACAAATATGATTAGAAGCATATGCAAAGGAATATTAAATTCAAAGCATATTCAGTTCACCAATCAATGTTAATGAAAATGGTAGTACATGACAGATGGATATTCAGAAAAGAGTCAAGGGAAGAGAAAAGTAGGCTAGCTCTTATTTTTTTCATATCCAAGGTCTTCTCCTATTAGTCGGTCAGCCCCGGTCCGAAATTTTGCTCACCGGTATCAAATTAGGGCGAGAATGCTAAGAGTGTTTTTTGAGAAGGTATAAATGCCTAGAGTTAGAAAACATGTGATAGCATTGTGGGGGTGGCAGCTTTATATGAGTTATCTCCCTTTTTCCAAAATGTATTTAGAATCCGCTTTTAAATACATATACCAATTCAATCGGATAATATTTATATACATATGTATGTACATATGTATATATGTATATATGTATATATGTACATAACTACGCTAATTACCTAAAACATTGAACACACCTTTTATGAAATTAATCATCAACATCGTCGTCTTCGTCCGTGCTCTCCTCATCATCTGATGAACGATTCTCGCAGTCTGACAGTTTGCACATATCAGTGCACTTAAGTCCATTTGCCAGACAGACACACTTTGGCAGTGTACACATCCTTGAACATTTGCAGGCCAGTAGGGCCAAGATAGCCTCAGGTGCTGGCCGACCATCCATCCAATCCACTACCATTAATTCCTCAGCTACATCCATGTCAATTTTCCACCCTCTGCCAATGGGACTTGGTACACCTGGGTCTTGCTCAAGACATCTTCTCCATATTCCAGCCTGGTAGTTCGCCCTTTGTGCATGTTTGACTAAGCAGTCCCTGCAGGGTGGAAGCTGATGACTCTCTATCTCACCTTTCTTAACACAGAACAAGTGGTACCTGAGATTATTGACCTTAGTGAATGCTGCTTTGGGGACATAGAGGAGACATGTGAAACACTCTAGTTTGTCCATCAGTTCTGAGGAGAGGTCCCATTCCTGGCCCAACTGTGTAAATGTGTTTCTGATTTCCCTGTTGTTGGTCTCGAATTTTAGAGCACTTGCCTTCCCTTTACCTGCGAAAGCACTGGTAGTGTCACATCCAGTGTATGCATGTATACCAATAAGAGCTCTGCAGACATCTATGCCGATAGTGGCAGCGACTTTCCCGATGTCAACTAATCTAGTTCTGGTTCTAGTTCCACATTTCTGGAATAACGGGGCCCCTATCTTGTCATGGAATGCCAAACACATGATAAAGACATCTGTATCCTCTGCGCATATCACAACAGCCTGGTAGCCCTGTCTAGCAGCATGGACAGCATGGAAAAGTAGGCGCCCATCTGCTTCTTCCTGCTGGCACTGGAGATCTGGTACCTCTTCACTGCCCCGTGATGTAATTTTGTAGCATTTGTCATCTACATTTGTATACAGAATCTTCTCATGTAGTTTCTCCCTGTACACTGGCTTCCTCCATTCACTGACAATGAAGCTAATCAGACTGGTTTTGTTAGTTATTCCTGTCAGGAAACTTCTCCATTGCCTCACGATCTGTGCGCTTGTGATACCCTGCAGCTGCTGTCCGGTCTCTTCACCCCGTGCCGATCTCTCACTGTTCTTGATAGAATTCTTTCGATACGTGTCGAACACAACATCTATTCGGGTACTTTTACTTCCTTCACGCAATGCCATAGGCAGTATTGTAGTGGCAATGTCTCCAAACGTAGCTTGATCAACCTGTACTCTTTGAACTAAGTTCATTCCATCGATCACAGAAGCCGGATTTTGTAGGAGTTGGTCTGCTACTGTCACATTCTTCTGCAAAGTTGTGGCTAAGGAAGCTTTGTTTGTTTTCCTGAGTAATCCGTCTGGGGTAGAGAGAGCCCAGGGTAGTGGTCCCAGGGGGTGAGAGAGGATGTCCTCCATCTTGAGATTGCGCCCTTGTGCCATCACTATGATGCGACCAAACAGAGACCGGTCAGCTTTCAAGATTATGTCCTTCCCACTTGTTTTCAATACTTTATTCTTACACATATTAGTGAATGTCTTCAGCTTGTTAGTTTTCATCGGATCGTGAAATAGTTTTGGTGGTGGGTCGTTCTCCAGTCTCTCATTGCGGAAAGTGGCATAACTCTTCTCTCCAATAGCACATGCTTTAATCAGGTCAGAGGCAATGTCTCTGTGTGCCGATTTAGCAGTAGAAATGCTTATGAGGTCTTGCTTCTCTGAGAATGGGTTGGCCCAGGCTTGAATGAGGCTGACGACTGCCGACACTGTTTCCTCATCTTTATTTATTCTTGGCTGCTGGAGATCAGCATGATTGAGTTTTGATTGGTTACCATGCACCATGTCTCTTAGGTGTCCAAGAAATTCACTGCGGTACTCTGCTGTTATGTAGTACCTTTTGATGGCTCCTGCTTTTAGGCTGAACCCTGACGTGCCTCCAGGAGTCTGAGTGTCCTTGTTAACCGTAACCTCAATTGTCTGATCTACAGGTATCCGCCCAAAGGGATTATTGCTGGACCTCTGCACTGAGAAATTACCTTGCTGGAAGGCTCTATGTACATCAGGATTTTTTTCCGGAAAAGTTTGGAAAAGTTTTGGAAAAGTTTGGAAAAGGGGGATAACTCCCATAAAGCTGCCACTGCCACAATGCTATCACATGTTTTCTAACTCTAGGCATTTATACCTTCCCAAAAAACACTATTAGCATTCTCGCCCTAATTTGATACCGACCAACCCCCCAGGCTGATCGCCTATATACTTGTGAAATTCCTTAGATCCCAGAGCAATTTATTCAGAGAGATATATAGTGTTCTCATGCATTTGGCGAGTAACTGGGCCCAGAAGAATGTTGCTCAATGAAAAATCATTAAATGCAAATTGAATAACTAATGAGAAAATATATAATTTGATTTAGGCAGGTAAAACTTTACTGATTTTCCACATTTCGTTTGCCATTTATTTATTTGGCCCAAATTATCACATATCCCTGCATAACATGATTCTAATTTATAATGGGATGAAGAGGAGAAAATAACTAGTACCACCACAAAGGGTTATGCTCATTATTATCTATTTTCTATTATCTATAGTTATCTTAAATTTTTCTTCAATTACAGTAAAAAAGGATCCTGTAATTAACGACTAACTGGTGCTGGTAACAGCTCGCCAAATATAAATACTGAAGTTAATAGGAGAAATGTTAGTTCGTACCAGCGCCCTCAGAGAGTCAAATAAATTTTGTTTATTCGGCTACCGGGCAGGCGGTGGCTGAGTGGTTAGCATCTGGAAGTGGCAAGCTTGGTGTACCGAGTTCGAATCCTGCCAGGTGCAAATATCTTTCGGCAATCGTCGAGTGGCCAAAGAACACGTACATGCTGCCCATTAACTCTACCTTTGATAGTGAGTGCATCGGAGGACAGGGGAGCAGCATAAGCCTCTAATCACAGGCGCCACTATAAAATCCTGCCTGTGCCGCTACGGGCGAAGGCTAACTATCAGAGACCTTAAGTGAACCTCCAGGGCCTACCATCCGAGCCCTGGAAGTCTGCCTACAGGCACTACAGGCTGAAATGTAAAATAAAGAGAAATAATAATAATAATAATAATATTTGGTGGCTTAAAACTTTAATTTTTTCTGTCAATCATTAGTTACCAAGAGCTGGCTAAAGGTGAGTTAATAGTAACGTTTCTTCACTTTTCATCACTGTGAACTGGGTTTGTACCAGATTAGGGATAAACTTTTGGCAGAGAAATACACCAAGAATAGTCATCGAGCGTTTCCTCAAAGGAGGGGAAAATCTTTGGTAAATGCAAGAATTTTGTTGCCAAATACAATTTAGTGTTAGGAGGTGGGAATTAATTGTCAAAATAAAAGGGAGAATATAGTCGACAAATGAAAGTTATGGTAGCTATTGATTGGGGTCGCCAAATGTGGATTCTACAAATTTGAACTAAACAAAAGGCAAGACCTTACTGTATAAGAAAAATGTGTTTTGAATCATGCGTGGTTATGTTGTGGCGCACTGCTGGGTGGCTGTAGCTTAAAATATTAAGATCAGGGCCTTTGAAACGGTTTAAGGGAACTAAAACGAAAACCGAAATGAGCAAAATGATGTTGGAACAAAAACGGAAACAAAAACGTTATCATATTTACTGTTCCGGAGCAAAAACACTATTTTAGAATCCCTTTAACCGGTTAATAATGTTATTTTTTTTGTTCCATGCCATATTTGGTCAATACAACTATTCGCCGACTTATGACCTACGCAACTTATGACTGTTCAACTTTACGACCGGCGGTAAATGCTGATAATTGTGGGGGGGAAATTTTTTTAATTTTTTATTTTTATTTTTTTATAACATTTGTGCCGACAGCGCCTGTAGGCAGTGACTAAGGTCCGGATGGTAGGCCCTGAAGGTTCACTTTAGAGCTGTGATGGTTGGCCCTCGCCCATGGTGGCGCAGACAGGATTGTTATAGTGATGCCTGTGATTAGAGGCTCATGCCGCCCCCGTGTGTCCTCTGATGCACTCCCAATCGAAGGTAGAGTTAATGAGCAGGGCATGTGGGTGTTCTTAGGCCACTCGACGGTGCAGAAAGATTTTGGTTCTCATCAGGGATCGAACTCGGTGATACGATGGTTATAACAATAATGAACAACGAAAATGTTGATAAATATGACTTCCCTGCCGGCAAACGAACGTCTGACGGACAGCCCTCTTACGTCCGTGACGTCCTCATGTGCGGACATGATTTCGCAAATGTGGACGGGACGGACTGGACGTTTTTATGTCCGCATTGTCCCTCTCTCATCCGTAATATCCGTCGTCGACTGGGGCCGTCCAGCGTCCGCCTACCCAGCAAACAAATCCACGTTTCATTTTTTATTCACATTTTTGTGACGGGAATATATGGTTTATATTCAAAACACGGTTGCTTGAATGGAGAGATAATTTAAAGCAAATAGTACATTTTAGGCAGGGCCCAAGGTTATTATGTACCGTAAATTGCGGCGTACAAGTCGACCAGGCGTACAAGTCGACCTCAAGATTATTACCTCAAGATACGGGTTAGACCTATACTTGCCGTAAAAGTCGGCCCCAAAAATTTGGTAGATAGCTACCAAAAATACTGGTAGGCCAAAGCTTAAATGTGGATCGGCTATGGTACGCTATACGGTAACCTGTCGCAAAAACATATAATACCACAACACTTATATGAAGATATGAATCTTTACTATAGGTCCGCCTCTTGTTTTCACTTGAAAAATACCATAGTCCCCTGATAGTACCTCTACATACTGTATATTATAGTAAAACACGGTACTATGACTGAACTGCACTTACCGGTGCCCTCCGTCATTGGCATATGTGAGAAAAAAGCAGCCCGTGGCGCCACTAACCCCACACGGCTATGAAACTATAGGTCCATTACACTGCCAACACTCAGCTTAATGACCCTTATACACTGAACAGGCTAACAAGGCTTACTAAACCACCGGAGGCTCACCGGAGTGGCGCATATTGTAGTTGTCTGACTGGCCGCTTGGGTTAAGTGGCGTTCCCATCAGTGTTTACAATCTGTGTATCAGCTGTTTCCATCAGCTGTATTCAATACCCACACGTTATCCACATGCCATATAAGTCGACCCCTAGTTTTGGAGAGATTTTTTCAGGCTTAAAGAGTCGACTTGTACGCCGCCTTTTACGGTATGTAATGATACACAGTTCAGTTAGTTATGGGCAAATACAGTGATTTTATTATACTGTACAAAGCGGTCTTTCTTGTGCTGGCCATCCTCCATGAGGATGTTATCTTGTCTTGCAATTAGATGGTTGCTAATTTGCCAAGACTTCATGATGGATAATTTGATTTGTAAAGGTTTATTGTACAATTAAAATATACAGCATATATATATATAGTACAAGCATGTACATAAATACACATAGTACAGCAGCAAAAAAGTACAAAGCGGGCATCAGCCCGCCGGTGAGGAGATTATCCTGTCAAGCTACGGTAGGGTCGCGTGGAGGCGTGGTGACAGTGAGTCACCTGCGTCACTGATCACCCGGCCGGGTGTGGGTGATGTGTCAGCGGGGAGGGGGCGTTGCTCGCAGCACCCCCAACATCACGTCTCTCGGGGTGTGGCGGACCATGAGGGCGGCCCTGCCTTCACTCCCACTCAGCAGCCCCCCACCTGCAGGCTGGGCGGCGGGGGCTGGGCCGGGCCTCAGGGGGGCGGTGGCGGGGCAGGACAGGAGGTAGTGCACCAGTGGACGACGGGTGTGCATCTCGCAGTGGTCGCACACTTGCCCCTCGAAGTCCTCCTGCAGCTCCTCTCTGGTGCAGTAGCCCAGACGCACACGCTGCAGTAGTGCGCCATCTGCCCTGGGTTGTTGCTGGGTGGTGTCCAGTGGGTGGTAGTCAGTGGCTGCAGCGTACCAGGCCGCCTGCCTCTTCCTGGCCTCCAGCTCTCGGTGTGTCTGGTGAGCGCGGTGTGCTGCGGCCCGTCTCGCCTGCGCCTTGAGCTGCTGTAAGCTGGGAGGTACGTGCATGGTGACGCTGGGGCTGCTGGCGGCTCGTCATGATGGATAAATTATTGTAAAAATGTATATCCGTCCAGATATGTTTGAATCCTGCGAAAATAGAAATCTTAAGTATTAGATATCTCAAAATATGATATATGTGATCTTTTTATTGATCATAATATTGATTAATTTCAAGTTTATTGTTTAAATTTTTTAAAGTTTTACATTTGAAATATATATGATAAGCATAACAAATAAAATAATTTTATTTATTAAAATTTAAAATAGTATACCCAAACAATTTACATTCTCTCTGATATGAATCTTATAGAAAAAGTTCCAGCAGAGAATATAATAACGGCAGGCCCGTAGCCGGAGGGCTATTTCCATCGTAAGGGGGCTATTAATTTCCATCGAACCGTAGATAACACTAGAGTCGCCACCTGCACTAAAGTGGCCAGGCACCATATATTACGAATCATAGCATCACAACTGATTTATGTGCCACTGAAGATAATACACAGTAGTTTATATCATGACTGTATAATCTACCCTGTTTCAGTGTTGTTTTATGCTTTGTATCTGCAAGTACAGTCAAACCTCGATATAATGGACCTCGATATAACGGACTTCGGATGTAACGGACTCCATTTGCGTAACTTTTTTTTTTTTTTTTTTTTTTTTTTCTTCTTCATATCAGACCGCTTATCGCCGCTCGAATTGTCAACTCAACATAATTGTATTATTTTCTCATTTTACTTTGGAATGCTTGGGTTTTAAGGAGTTTTGATGTATCACATATTAAGATATATAAGGAAGGAGCCCGTGTTGCTAGTGATTTAGTGGTAGAAGGTGTGTATTGTTTAAAATAGTGACTATTAGTGTTATGGCGTGGCCGCTGCTACACACTCCCTGTCACCTCAACACCCTAAATCACCCTTATCTAAGGTGACACGCAGTGCTACACTGACTTAAATAGTGACACGTGTATAGAACTGCACTTCACAACCACATAATATATATAATAATGAGCATTAGTCATGATAATATGCAATACCTTTGACAGCCACGGGCTGTCTGGCTTGTTGTTTGTTTACCTTTCTCTAGAGCTTGAGCTTGACTAGCTACACGGTCTGGTTGTGTTTGTGATTATTTCTCATTTATTTTCACGTGTAGGAGCGGACCAAATTCAGGATGTAGTGCCAGTCACTGTTTACCTCCCAACATAGCTACACAGTCTGGTTGTGTTTGTGATTATTTCTCATTTATTTCACAATTTTTCCGTTTTTTTCATATTTTTCCACCCTTGGGAAAATACCCTCGCTATAACGAACAATCGGCTTTAACGGACCACTCCTCCCCCCCTTTAGTCAGTTATATCGAGGTTTGACTGTATATACGGTTTCAAATTTCACTTCGTTATTTTCTTCGGGCTACAACGACGGCGGGAGGACACTCAGAACATAAACACTATCTGGCGATCTTAGTGTAGGTCGCCAATCGGTTGATATTTTGGTAATTTGTTCATTTATAGCCATAATATGACACAGATGAAGACACAAAATGACACACACTCTCCAGATAGCCCCTTCTAACTTTCCCGAAATCATGGATGTCATTGACATCCAACTCTACAGGAACTAAGGGATTCACGGAAGGATGCCACAGAGCTCCTAACTTCTGATTTTTCTATAATTTCTGATTAGGGCAAAGCAAACCTTGTTTTTTCAATGTCTCTAAAACCCAATTTCTTAACCTATCTAATCGACATATCCTTCTAGATAATTATCCTCTCATTTTCAATGACACTCAACTTGTCTCACTCGTCTATAATGAACATTCCTGTATTATCCTCTACTAAAATTTTGAAGTGAAAAGTTTACATCTCATCTCTTGCTAAATCAGCTTCTTAGAAGTTAGGTGTACATACTGTGACGTTTGCATCCATTTTTTTCTCTCTCCCAGCTGCTTGCTCTCTACAGGGGCCTTGTCTGCCCATGTTTGGTATGGATCCATTCATACAGCATTCCTAATCAGGGTTGAGTCAAAAGTTTTTTGTCTCATCAATTCCCCTCCTCTGACAGACTGTCTTCATTCTCTAAATCACTGCTGCAACGATGCTTACTTGGTACTTACAATGGTACTTTGGGCAGTTGTTCACGGTGGACCCTTCAACTGAGCAGCTTCACACCACTGGGTTACAGGCAGTGGATGCCGATCCTCCCATTGACGAAACTGCACCTTCTCGACGAAATCAGAGAGGCTGTAGCAAAGTTGAGGGGTGGAAAGGCAGCTGGTGTTTGTAATATCAGTGCGGAGCTCCTCAAAGCTGGGGGTGAGGCCATGATCCGCAGGTTGCATGCTGTCCTGACTGCCGTGTGGCAATCAGGTACCATTCCTCCTGACTGGAAAAGGGGGCTGGTCGTCCCTATCTGGAAAGGGAAAGGGGACCGTCAGGACTGCAACAATTACCGCGGTATTACACTGCTCAGCGTACCAGGCAAGGTGCTTGCTCATCTATTGCTGACACGGATTCGCAGTCATCTGGTGAAGCATCAGAGACCTCAGCAGTCTGGGTTCACGCCTGGTAAGTCAACAACGGACCGTATCCTAGCGCTTCGTGTCCTGGTGGAACGCCGACGTGAGTTTCGACAGGGGATGCTTGCAGCCTATGTTGATCTCAAGAAGGCGTTTGACTCAGTGCATCGTGAGTCACTCTGGGATCTTCTGCGACTTCGCGGGATTCCTGCAAGGACTATTGGTTTGATAACTGGTCTGTATTCTGGGACTGAGAGTGCTGTGAAGTGTGGGGCAGGTGTATCCAGCTTCTTTCCTGTGAATACAGGAGTGAGGCAAGGGTGCGTCCTTGCCCCATCACTTTTCAACGCTTGTATGGACTGGGTATTGGACAAGGTTGTAGATCAAAGTGATTGTGGAGCATCCGTCGGCAACACCAAGATCACTGATCTTGTTTTTGCCGATGATGCAGTAATCTTTGCTGAGTCGCTGGAGGTCCTGGTGATGGCTCTCGAGGCGCTGCACGAGGAAGCAAAGCCTTTGGGACTTGAGGTCTCCTGGCTTAAGACCAAGGTCCAGGTGTTTGGAGACTTACTAGATGAATCAGTACAGTCTGTTCATGCGTGTGGCGAGGACATTGAGATCTTGGAAAGTTTTACATACCTTGGTAGTGCAGTCCATAATGACGGCGGGTCACGTCAAGAAGTCTTACGGCGGATTGGCATAGCCCATGGTATTATGGACTCGCTCAGCGGGAGTATTTGGCGTTGTCGGTACCTGTGCAGGAGGACAAAGATCCGGATCTTCAAGTCGCTTGTGATTCCTGTCTTACTCTATGGTTGTGAGACATGGACACTAAATAGTGACTTGAAGAGACGAATCAATGCCTTTGGTAATAAGTGTCTTCGCAGAATCATGGGGTATCGCTGGGATGATTACGTGTCAAATCAGCGATTGCACCGTGAGACTGAATCGAGGCCTATTACCTGCATCGTCCGTCCAACTTCGGCGATATGGGCATGTGGCACGCTACCCTGAAACCGATCCTTCCCATCGGGTTGTATCTGTAAGAGACAATCCGGCGTGGAGGAGGCCAAGGTGGCACCCACAAGGCTCGTGGCTGGGGCAAATTGATGTTTCTTGTTGAGAGCTGCTTGGTATGGGAAAGGAGCCTGCATGGGAACTCGCGCGTGGTGACCCTCGGGAGTGGCGTCGTAGGGTGGGCGAGGCGACGCCCCCCCCGGCGTATGCCCCTAATGATTGATTGAATGATGCTGCTCTTGCTATCTTCTACTGTTATTTTCATGCTCACTGCTCTTCTGTACTTGCTAACTGCATGCCATCCCTTCTCCCTGTGCCTCGCTACACAAGACTTTTTACTCATTCTCACCTCTATTTTATCCATCGTGCTAATGTAAGAGTTAACAAGTATCTTCACACTTTCATCCCTTTCACTGGTATACTCTGGAACACTCTTCCTCTTTCTCTTTTTCCATCTTCCTACGAATTCAATTTTTTTCAAGATAGGTGTGTCGCCTCCGAAACTAAATTGGCCCACCCCCCTTTATGCAATCTCTACCTGTCTTATTTATTGGGACTGGCAGCTCGTGGGATTTTTGTTACTATTATTAATATTTTTTTTTTTTTTTACCTTTGCCAGTCCTTTGAGATGTAGAAAAAAAGGAGAAGATTTTACCCTAAAAGATATCCAGCCTGCAGCAGTTTTTGGACAAATTATTGCGAAAATGTTTTTTGAATGGAAACTTGGTGTACGATATTTAACGAGTCTACTAGAACCAAACAAAATTTGAAATGATACAAACAATTGTTTGCCCGAGTTGTTTAATCGAACCTCTGAGGAAAGACTAAAGGATATGAAACTGCTAACAATTGAAAAAGAGGAGTGAGAGGAGAGAGAGGAGATTTATTCATTATATAAGAACTGATTAATTAATTGGAGGAAGTTATCCTAGAAGACTTAAAAGGAGAATAAGGGGCCAAATATTTCAAGGGGCACAACGAGAGATTAAGATAAGGAAGTTGTTTTAATAAAACAAAGAAGTATAGTTTCCCCGATAAAAGCATAGATACTTGGAATGAACTTGAAAAAAAGAGTAGATTGCAGCATGAAGTGTGCATTAATTTTAGGTAAAACCTAATAAATTTAGATTTGTAGACAGGACCTTATGAGTATAGCATAGGCCCTGTATGCTACTAGGTAAAGCTAGATAAATACAGTGTTGAGGTTGTATATCTTTCAAGATATCACATGATATAATAGTGATTGCTCCACAGGAGGGTGAGGTGTCACTGGATAATCACGACATTGTGGAGTCATGGATTGGACATGATCCCGATTCAGAAGTAAAAACCAAGTAAGTGTCGGCTGTCTTTATGTTTTTATGCTAAGGAAAATCACTTAATTTTCTTAATAAGTATTTAAGGGGACATGAATGTTTCTTTTACCCTTCATTTATCTTTAAATCTAGAACTTTGATGTTGTGTAGTGAAATAAGGCTTGCTATAAATGTTCAGACACGTCAAGATATAAGTATATAGGAGCAAGAATTATAATTGCATTACCCTCCACAAATAGAATAGTGCATGTGCAAATATATAGTATATAATTTCTCTATGTGGATTTGATCTCAGTAAGTATGTGTATGATTTATGCATCACCTTTTCAACCACATTAATCACCAATATTTTCATCAATATATTTTTCAGGGCAGTACAGGTACATAACTTTTTTTTTCCCACCTCAAAAACTAGGACAGGTATGCAACGAGGCACAGTAGCATAGACCTTTAAGAAGGATGAAGATTTCAGTCTTCGATTTTTCTCTAGAAATATAATCATACAGTTTTCCAAGAGTTTCCTTCAGATTAATATTTTCTTTATATAAATTGAATAGTTTTTAGATTGAGGAAAACTGTTGTATAGGTGTATATTCATGACTTTAACCTATTGTTAAAATTGAATATTTAAAGTTCCTGATTTCAAGTAATATTTTCTTAGCATCTGAATAATGTTTGGCATTCAGAAACAGAATCAGAAGCATATCCTTTGCATTTGATCAGGAACTGCCACGTGTAGGTCTCACGGCCCTTTATAGTTTCCTTATGTTCTTATGTTCTTATATGCATGTATGTGTGTGTAAAATTAACACACAATACACACGGCTCAGTGGTCTAAGAGCGTGCCTGGCCATTCTGTGGCTGCGCCTTTGATCCTTGCTCGCTCCCAGGGATTTTTCACTGACCAATATGGCTGGTTATTGTCCCCCATGAGCAAGGGGATGGGGTGTTTGTGGTATGTGAGGTTCAAGCTTTATTCAAAGATTGGTCTCTATGAGCCTTAAGCTCTTTTTGGGAGGGTTACAGCTGGAGATACGTGTCCAGCGCGTGATCAGGCGGTGGGTGAATGACATACACACATACGAGCAGCTCACTCATACATTTAGATAATACAACCTACAAATTCTACCAAAGAAAATTATATATTATAAGGACAATAGATTTTACAAAAGTTTTCAAGTTTTGCCAAAAAGTCAATGCTTTAAAAGTGGATTCTGCAAAACGAATTATACATTTATAAAGCCCTCGGCATTATTGTCACAAACACTACTTTTTATCACATTCTTGTGTCATCCACATCATCACTATCACTCTTTTACTGCATTGTGACACTTTTGTATATTATTGAACTACTTGGTTAAGTTATTCTCTCATTTTTCTATTACATTTTCCTGATATAATACATGTTTACCCTCACAGAGGTTTGGAACCTCATTATAACCATTGTCTTATATTCATGTAAATACACATATTTTATGTTATATTTTCTGACAAATATTGATATATTTGTCTAAAATCTGTTACTCCAAGATTCCAATATATTTATTTATTATTTTTTGTTTTCTATGCAAAAGGCGAGGGTACGTGTTTTCAAGGGGGATAGAGGAGAGGATCCGTCTCGTCATCCGGGACGGGACATAATTACTCGTTAGCAATTTTGATGCTTGGCCACGCCCATATGAATCTCTGTAGCGACTGCATTGTTCAATGTACATGATTGATTTTCTACGTCAAAAAAATTGAACTATAGTAGTGCACCAAGTTTCGCAGAGTTTTGGTTCGCGAATGCAAGGTTTCCCGGTACCTCAAAATATTCCCCGTTTCAAGTTTAGCACATGTATACACAAAGTTTCGCAGTCAAGTGGTTAGATGTATGTATATATATATATATACACACAAACCTCGATTTCCTGGACCTCCATTTCCCGGATATCGGATTTGCTGGACAAAATCCGAGGTCCGGGGATATGTCAGTCCCAGACAATTTTTTTTTTACTTAATTTTTTTTAATTTTTTTTTATTACGTTGAAATGCCTGGTCCTGTTCGTAAATTGACAAAGTTGTCCGGCGGTCCGAGCATCTCCTGTCACCCCTGGTTAGTGTCCGCGCCTCCCGCCAGGTGGCAGCATGCTCAGCGGTCGTATTGTTTACATTTGGGCACACGACACTCATGGTTCACCTGCACGGCCTCCGTCAGTCCCCTGACTCCCACTGCCCCTGGTGCAGGAACATCTCTTGAGACTATTGAACACTTTCTGCTGACTCCCGCCAGGTGGCAGCATCCTCAGCGGTCGTATTGTTTACATTTGGACACACGACACTCACAGTTTACCTGCACAGCCTCCGTTAGTCCCCTGACCCCCACTGCCCCTGGTGCAGGAACGTCTCTCGAGACTATTGAACACTTTCTGCTGCCTCCCGCCAGGAGGCAGCATGCTCAGCGGTCGTATTGCTTACATTTGGGCACACGACACTCACGGTTCACCTGCACAGCCTCCGTTAATCCCCTGACCCCCACTGCCCCTGGTGCAGGAACGTCTCTTGAGACTATTGAACACTTTTTGCTGCCTCCCGCCGGGTGGCAGCATGCTCAGCGGTCGTATTGTTTACATTTGGGCACACGACACTCACGGTTCACCTGCACCGCCTCCGTTAGTCCCCTGACCCCCACTGCCCCTGGTGCAGGAACGTCTCTTGAGACTATTGAATACTTTCTGCTGCCTCCCGCCAGGTGGCAGCATGCTCAGCGGTCGTATTGTTTACATTTGGGCACACGACACTTACGGTTCACCTGCAGTGCCTCCGTTAGTCCCCTGACCCCCACTGCCCCTGGTGCAGGAACGTCTCTTGAGACTATTGAACACTTTCTGCTGCCTCCAGCCAGGTGGCAGCATGCTCAGCGGACGTAAAAGTCCGCGACGGGGTAGTTGATATTGGTGGTTGTCGGACAGTAAATACTAGAGTAGGATAAACGTCCGTGGGTGGGTAATGGCATCGGAATTTTGTTTTTTTGTTTTTTTTTGTTTAGAGGATAATTCCTGGATAGTTGCGATTCCCGGACTTTTGCGGTTCCCGGACCAGTGCTCCCCCCTATTAGTCCGGGAAAACGAGGTTTGTGTGTATATATATATATATATATATATATATATATATATATATATATATATATATATATATATATATATATATATATACATTCGAATGTATATATATGTGCTCGAAACTGTGCTCGAGCGAGCACACCTTCTTCGATTTGCTCAGGAGGTGTGACAGCCTGGTGGTAAATGATACATCAACAATACGGTAGCAGACGATAGATGGCGCTGTTGGCGGCGCCAATTTGTCGAGCCTCCAGAATGTAAACATTACAGCGTGAGGCCAGATTAGTTGATTTGAATGTCTTATGGTATTTGAAATACTTAAAGTCTTAAATCTCAAAGTTAGTGTTATATGCTGTAAAATACGGTACTATACCTCGCACCGGAATAAATAAGCATTTTTTCAGTGTTTTCAATACCAGAGTCTCGCGATCCTCGAGTTTAGCGCTATGCCTTCGGAAGAAAGCAAGTGCTAAACTCTTGAGGGTACTGTATATATACAGTAACCGCGGAAAAAATTTGGATAAAGGACCTTTTCTGATGCTCCGCAAGTGTGTGGATATGTCCTAAGGTACCGAGCTGTGACGTTTGAATTTGACGTTCTCATACCTCACCATGTTCTACGGTTGCCAGTTATACACTGTGCATGACAACAGCTCAGTGGCCTCCACAGTGTCTGAGGAGGAGTGCGCACTTTCTGAGCGTCTACCTTTACATCAGGATTAGTCGTCTATTTGCCATTATTTGAGCCTACTATTTTTTAATTCATGCTTAATGATGGCTCCAGGCAAGATGAATGACATAGAGAGGGCTCATATTTTAGCTTTGAGGGAGGCAAACCTAATTGTAAGGGAAATAACTGAGAAAACAGGGCGTAGCATGAGTTCCCTGTTTTGCCCTGTTCAAGCGAGCTCAAAATGTTTCTCCTGGCACTGTTCCCCCTCGAAAATCAGGATCTGGGGGCCTCGCAAAACTACAAATGCCACAGATAAGCTAGTGAAACGTGAGGTACTTAAAAACCCTTTGAGATTGTTTGGGGTTTTTTGGGTATTTTTTGGGATTCCCTGTTTTTCCCTTACAGTTAGGTTTGCCTCCCTCAAAGCTAAAATACGAGCCCTCTCTATGTCATTCATCTTGCCTAGAGCCATTATTAATTGCCTGGAGCCAAATCTTGTTGGCTTGTGATTGGTCGAAATTTTTTAGAAACAGTTTGTTATTGGCTGGTGACTGATGACAAGTTTGATGACGTATTTCTCGCCTTAGCCAGTCAGTTCCTTCCTACTCGTTTACTACCTACCGAGGGAGGCTTGCTGGATACGGTAGTAAGGGTAGGTAGTATTTAGGTGGTGGGAGAGCGGGTGGTAGCTGGAGACACCACCTCTGTTGCTGGATCTGGGCCCAAGGCTCAATGGCCTCAGATCACTCGCCAATACATTTGGACACAACAAAGAAACCACAATTACAGTACATTATACAAACTATATGCTCAGTGATGGATCATGAAAGCTCTGCCTGGCTGCCTAGGCCTCTAATCTCACTGATTCACATCATGACACCCTACCTACCCTTAAAAAAAAGGAAAAAAAAAAGAAGAGGAGGAGGAGGTCCGAATAATGCCGATGTCCGAATAATGAGGGTCCGAATACAAGAGGTTTTACTGTATATATATATATATATATATATATACAGGCTCACAATCTTTTATCCAAAATTCTGAAAACCGAAAAGCTCCGAAAACCGAACATTTTTTCCAGACTATCTGTCGTCTGCATACCAAAGCTCGCGTTTGGCGCCAAACTTGACCCGAAACACTCAACGGTCATTTTTCCATATGTTATCAGGGGCAGGACAACAACAGGTAGTGGGGCAAGGGATGGCGGGGTGGGTGTAAACAACAGGTAGTGGGGCAAGGGGCGGCGGGGCAGGTGTAAACAACAGGTAGTGGGGCAAAGGACGGCGGGGCATCATTTATCAGGTAAACACAGGCATAATTTTCAGCATGAGACCTTAAGATAGAATGGAATGTTCGCCTCTCTAAAAAAAATAGACTTTAAATAAAATAATTAGAGATGTATTCTCTAATTAAGTTGTTTTTTGCTTTTACTGCATGTAAGTATATTTTCTTGTGTTTAGCTTAGTTTGAGCCAGTTTATGTATAAAGTTTTACTTAATGTTTTATCTTTTTTTTATTATTTATTCGGGGGATTCAAGAATCCCCGAGCTAGGACACCTAAGGCCATGTAGCCCCGCTAGGGTGACAAGAGAGCGCTACCACCTTCACCGAGTAACTGCCGGGATTGAGGCGCAAACTCGCGACCTTGTGGCCACGAGCCGAGCACTCTACCACTGAGCCACCCGTTCCCCTTGTAATGTTTAATCTAAAAAGCGTTAAAATTTACGCTAAAAATCTTCCATTCTGAAATCCGAAAAATTTCGAAATCCGAAAAGTGTCTGGTCCCAAGGTTTTCGGATAAGAGATTGTGAACCTGTATATATATATATATATATATATATATATATATATATATATATATATATATATATATATATATATATATATATATATATATATATATTAAT
>JACEEZ010003710.1:287084-292084 GCA_016584305.1 Chionoecetes opilio | reverse complement strand
TATATATATATATATATATATTATAATATATATATATATATATATTATATATATATATAAAACATGTATATATTATATATATACATGTGCCTATAGATTTGCGGAAGGGTCGACCGATCGCTCGTTCAATTGCACGATATATATATGTATATATATATATATATATATATATATATATATATATATATATATATATATTATATATATATATATATATATATATATATATATATAATATATATATATATATATATATATTATATATATTATAATATATATAATATATGTAATATATTTACACTGAGAATAAGGTACATGAACACAGCTCTGAACTCTAACAATTCGGTAATCAAACTTTATGATCTAAAAATAAATTGCTTGGTAGTCGATTGTTTGCTCGGCACTCAGCCGAACAATACGTATCAAGACTTGTATGAGCTGAGACGCATCACGCGTATGGGTATCCCACCTGAAAAGAAAGGAAATGAGTCAAGTCCTCCCGAATCTGTCGCTCAGTGCATAACTCTGCTTAACTTCGCTGTAAACTGTCTCGTGTTTTTTGGGTTTGTCAATTTTCAATTTTTTTATATAAATAAGTCACCATGGGGCCTAAGCTGAAAAGAATATTGATTATAATCACAATACAGGTGGGGGAGAAACCTCATAGCAAAATATGTGGTGCTCACGTATCTGATCTCGCTACCGAGTTTCGTCTGGCGAAATCTGCGAACTAAACGATACAAAAAAATAAAAAGGCCACCAAAATATTTGATGTTGCTAAAGGAGTGAAAGCGACTACGAAACAAAGATCACAAACAACTGAAAAGGTTGAGAAATTGTTGTGGATTTGGATCAATTTGGTTTGTATGATTGATTTTATGTTTGTTTAGTTTGTTTGATGATTATGATGTTTGTATGTTGATTTGGTTGAATGATTTCTGTTTACCTTAATGGATTCTGAGAAACATTATCTCTACGAGCTTCTGTCACAAATCACTAGGTACTTTCGGAGATATAAGATTTTTTATTAGGAAGGAGAGTGTATAGGAGATATGAATATTAACTCTTTTTATTCACTAACCTATCCTAACCACACGTTTTAACCTTCTCACTAAAGCCAAATTCGCATTAAAAAGAGTCCGCGGCAAGGGAAAAACCTGCAGGCGATGCAGGTTACAAGAGGAAGAGAGTGAGGCACACGTAAACATTTGTCTTTCTCCTCCTTATAAACAACATAATTGTCGTATCTCCAAAAGTAATTATTTGCGACGGAAGCTTATAGAGAGAACGTTTCTTTGAATCTAATAAGGTAAACATAAACCATACTCTCAATTGTGTAGGAATTCTGGTCCTAGTCTTCTTTCTGTTTAACGTCAGTTTTCCGATAATTTTTTTGAGGTTAGACGGCCGATGATATGCTTCTAACTATCTCTATCCGTTGCCTAAACTTCTTCAATGCCTAATGCTGCCAGATCCTCTTCAACACACTGCCTCCATGTTTTCCTTGGCCTGCCAGGTGGACGGCGACCTGGAACTTCCACTCTTAACAGCTCTCCCCAATGCCTCACCACCTTCTCTCCTCTTCACGTCCCCAAACCACTTCAATCGCCTTACTCTCAGCACTGTACTCAGCTCCTTCAATCCATATTTTCTTGCCACCTCTTTACTGGACAATTCGTCTCTCCATGTGATCCCAGTCATATATCTCAATAATCTCCGATCACAACCAACCAACACATCCTCCAACTTCTTTATTAAAGCCCATGTCTCAGAACCATACAGCAAAACTGATTTTATACATGCTTCAAATACTCTTCCTCTGTTTTTCAGTGGAATACTCTTGTTTATCAGCATTTCCGCTATCTCTCTCCACTTCATCTATGTAGTTGCTACTCGTTTTCTTACTGCTCTCTCCACTCCACCCCCACTATCTAACATGTCACCAAGATAGGAAAATGTTTCACTTCTTCTGTTACATCACCATTCATTTATATAGTTTCTACCTCTTCGTCTTCTGGCTTCTTCGTCTCCCTCTGTTGATTCTTCTTATACACACTGGACAGCAGAAATCTACCACCCTATTCAGGTTTCCTAGTCCCGAACATCTTTTATGGCACCACTTGTCACATTCTTTGCAACGAATAGAGTTTACTACTACTCCACTACCACACACTCCACAGAGAAACCTTCCCACTTGTATATTTTGCTCTATTTTCTTGTCTGTTACCATCATCTTCGTCTTGGACATATTCACCTTCACACCTCTTTTTCTACATTGCTTGCTTCCAATCTATAAATTTCCTCTCAACTTCCTCCTTTGTCTCAGCTGTCAAAACTAAATCATCTGCATATAGCAGCTCCCATGGATCTCCTGTTCTGCGTTCCTTTGTGGCCTCTTCCATCACTACCACAAACAAAAGAGGACTGAGAACTGACCCTTGATGCACCCCCACACCTATCTCAAAGACATCTGATGTTCCTCCAGCTACTCTCACCTTTGATCTTGACCATTCATGCAGTCCATTACCAACCTTACAAGCCTCTCCGGTATCCTTTGTCTTCGTAATGCCTATCTAATTGTCTTTCTTGGAATCCTGTCAAAAGCTTTCTCCAGATCCACAAACACATGATACAGCCTTTTCTTCTTCTCCTTATATTTCTCCTGGAGATGTCTTGTGATGAAGATTGCATGGATAGTTGACTTGCCAGCCAGAAAGCCAAATTGGCAGTCATCGATCTTGATGATTTTCTTAAGCTTTTCACACAACACCCTCTCCCAAATCTTCATCCCATGTTCTAACAGCCTCAAACCTCTGTACCCACCACATGACAGTGTATCTCCCTTTCCTTTAAACAGTGGTAAGGTAAAACAATCCTCCCATTCTTCTGGACCTTTCTCCTCCCTCATAATCTTTTCAAAATCTCCAGTTAGTTTTCTGATAACTGTCCTTCCTTTTTTTTTTCTTTTTTTCTTTTCTTCACATCTATGCCTATAGCGGCTGTAGGCCGCTCAGTAGACCCGCTCGTAGACCCAGGGCTCGGATGGTAGGCCCTGGAGGTTCACTTGAGGGCTGTGATGGTTGGTCCTCGCCCGTGCTGGCACAGGGAGGATTTTTATAATGACGCCTGTGATTAGAGGCTCATGCCGACCCCCTGTGTCCTCCGATGCACTCACAATCGAAGGTAGAGTTAATGGACAGCATGTGGATGTTCTTAGGCCACTGGACGGTCCAGAAAGATTTAAAGTGGATTTATGGTTCTCACTCGGGGTCGAACTCGGGTCACTGAGAATGTCACTCGGAGACGCTAATCACTCTGCTACCGCCTCCCCCTTTAGAAGGGGAGGCGATAGGAGTGGCTCACACCCGATGGACCTGGTGCCTTTCCATCTTTCATCCCTTTCAATGCTCTTACAATCTCTTTATATTATATTTTCCACTGGTCCTTGCACCATTTCAACTTCCTCCAGCTCATTGTATTTTCTACATTTAGCAGTCTCTTCCATTCTACATTTAGCAGTCTTTTTCTTATTGCTTCCGAATGTTGTACATCCTTGCCCTTTATATCTTACCTCCTGTACACAGCATACATATCTCTTCTCGCTAGCATTTCCACAACTTCTCTACTCCTACCTCGCATTGTCCCAACATTTACAGTACCAATTTTTACCGCATCTTCAAATGCTTCACCGTGCCTGGGGATTCTTAGCACCCTCTGCCCATTTAAGGGCTGCCAGGGACTGAGGGCCATTTCTCTGTTGTCGGCACTCATTCAAAGTTGCGGCATCCTTTTTTCACTCCGGTCGCTGTTCCTGACGGGCAACCTCAGTTTTCGGCTGAGGACCCAGGTGGCTTGCCTACCATGACTGACGAGCGCCACCTGCCTGGGTTTGTTATCGGAGTTGTCCCTCTCCTATGTGGATTGCCTACCATGGCTACGAGCCCCACTTGCCCGGGATGGATTGGTGAAGTGGCAGGGCATGTCCACACGTCGATGGGCCATGCACACATCACCTTTAGGGCTCCAACCTGCTCCGAGATCCTTCAGAGACTTAGCCTGGGACTGCGAGGTCCCAGTTACCAGGGGTGCCATGAGGAGGCCCTCTGAAGGTCTTGACAAGGAAGAGTGTGTACTGGCAGGAAGGACTTACACACTCGGCCTTCTTTTCATTCATGGAGCTATCCGGCGGCTGCAGCTGAAAGCAGAAGATGGCAAGCAATCTCCTACCTCGCTACAACACTAAACGCAGCAAGGTAGGAGATTGCTTGTCATCTTCTGCTTTCAGCTGCAGCCTCCGGATAGCTCGAACTTCTTCTGTATATATATATATATATATATATATATATATATATATATATATATATATATATATATATATATATATATATATATATATATATATATATATATATATATATATATATATATATATGCAAACTGTCATTCCATCACTGCCAGTCCTAGACATGTCGCAGTGGAAATTAATACTTTGAAAACATTTTGTGCGCGAGGTGTTGATTTGATATTTTTGTTATTCTCATTTACTGTATGTTTAACAGTACATTTTGCCCCACATACATATTGCATTATGATATATAGGGAAATTGATCTTACAGAGAAAAGCAGTTTTTTTACATCAAAGTTTAAGATTTGTAGTGATAACCAGGGTATTGAATCAAATTTTATAATCTGCAATAGTCTTAAAAAAACCATACCCTGTTCATGATAAAAGTGGAAGAATGCATTTAAATACTTATCGTCTTAATTATTGTCTATAAATCTGTCTAAATTCATCGCATATAATCCTCGCTACTTTACCCATAATATTAGTGCATTTATTCATCTTTCATAGTCGTTAATTTATTCTTATAAATATCCTGATGTGTATTAAATGATATGGAAACAGGTAAAGAGGAGTTGTCTCAACCGAAGAAATTCAAAAGTTCTTGCAATTGAACACAGTGATTATAATGTTATTACTGCATCAAGCTAAGGGATCT
>JACEEZ010003710.1:234584-279584 GCA_016584305.1 Chionoecetes opilio | reverse complement strand
ATAATAAGCGAACCTGGAGACTTCCTACCTCTGCTAATACCAGTCTCAAGCAGTCGTTGGCCAGTCTGCACGTTATTTTCAGATTGATTATCATACAACCTTAGGTAAAATCATATATGTAGTCGGTAAATGTTTATAATTTTAGTAAATAACTTGTAATTTACTTCAGTAAATAACTTGGTAATTTTACTCACCCCAGTTTGAATGTTGTAACATTGGATTTTCGATCTCGTATATTGAAAATAGACCCTAATTTACACATCTCGTATCATCGGATTCTCGTATATCGAATGCTCGTATAACGGGACCTCCCTGTATATATATATACACACAAACCTCGTTTCCCGGACTAATAGGGGGGAGCACTGGTCCGGGAACCGCAAAAGTCCGGGAATCGCAACAGTAAAAAAAAAAAAAAAAAAAAGTCCGATGCCATTGCCCACCCCCGGACGTTTATCCTACTCTAGTATTTACT
This sequence comes from Chionoecetes opilio, assembly GCA_016584305.1. Classification (NCBI taxonomy): domain Eukaryota; kingdom Metazoa; phylum Arthropoda; class Malacostraca; order Decapoda; family Majidae; genus Chionoecetes; species Chionoecetes opilio. The sequence continues at coordinate 279,109 of JACEEZ010003710.1, read as the reverse complement.
GTCCGGCAACCGCCAATATCAACTCCCCCGCCGCGGACTTTTACGTCCGCTGAGCATGCAGCCACCTGGCGGGAGGCAGCAGAAAGTGTTCAATAATCTCAAGAGACGTTCCTGCACCAGGGGCAGTGTGGGTCAGGGGTCTAACGGAGGCCATGCAGGTGAACCGTGAGTGTCGTGTGCCCAAATGTAAACAATACGACCGCTGAGCATGCTGCCACCTGGCGGGAGGCAGCAGAAAGTATTCAATAGTCTCAAGAGACGTTCCTGCACCAGCGGCAGTGGGGGTCAGGGGACTAACGGAGGCTGTAGAGGTGAACTGTGAGTGTCGTGTGCCCAAATGTAAACAATACGACTGCTGAGCATGCTGCCACCTGGCGGGAGGCAGCAGAAAGTGTTCAATAGTCGCAGAAATGTTCTTGCACCAGGGGCAGTGGGAGTCAGGTGACTGACGGAGGCTGTGCAGGTGAATCGTGAATGTCGTGTGCCCAAATGTAAACAATGCGACCGCTGAGCATGCTGCCACCTGGCGAAAAAAAGAAAAAAAAAGAGAAAAAAAAAAATTGTCCGAGACTGACATATCCCCGGACCTCGGATTTTGTCAGGCAAATCCGATATCCGGGAAATCGAGGTTTGTGTATATATATATATATATATACTAGTATATATATATATGTATATATATATATATATATACCGTATTTTACGGCTTATAAGACGCTGCATCTTGGAAGACGCACCCTGATTTTGGAAAGATATTTATAAGAAAAATAAACAACTGTTATCCAATATACATTCATTTTCACACAAGAACACACTCACTATTCATTATCTTCCTTTAACACTGCTCATCAGCCATTTATTTTTTCTAGCTTGTATGCGATAGTTTAAGTAAATCGTCATGTTGGCTGGCTGAACATGTGCATGCAGGTCGGACGGCGGGAGTGAAAAACCCTACCGCAGCGGTGCGCAGCTGTGTGCCTGCCTGATGTGCCGATCAGCTGACTCTGGCTTTGTCGTCCTGAGTGTAAACAAACACCTCTCACGCCCTCCCGTGCCTCACTACGTTGCCTGCCTCCTGTGCCTCACCACGTATTGTTTGAATTTTCCTGTATGCGTGTAGTATTTTTGGTGGCTGCATGTACATAAGTATACAAATTTTCATCTAATCTAACAAACAAAGTTCCTTATACACGCAATGGCTATTGGCGCCAATCTGCCGGGGCGGAAAGGCTCCTGCCAGTATCGTGTAAACATCACAGGGTGAGAACAGATTGGTAGTTGATTTGAATGTCTTATGGAATTCTCAATACTCTTAACAGGCATGTACTGAGGTTACATCATATAAGAGGCTGAATTAAATAGCTACCTAAGCTAACCTCCTACAACATTCATCTTGGAAGACGCACGAGTGTTTTTCAGGGTATTTTTTGGGGGAAAAAACTGGGTCTTATAAGCTGTAAAATACGGTATATAATGTATATATATATATTCATATATATATATATATGCATCATAGGACATCACCAGGGCTCATAATGTTCTGCAAGGGATCCTCGCAGCCCCCCCCCCCCCCCCCCCCCCCAAAAAAAAGTGACGTAAAAGTCCGCGGCGTGGTAGTTGATATTGGCGGTTGCTGGACAGTAAATACTAGAGTAGGATAAACGTCCGGGGGTGGGTAATGGCCTCGGACTGTTGCGATTCCCGGACGTTTGCGGTTCCCGGACCAGTGCTCCCCCCCTATTAGTCCGGGAAAACGAGGTTTGTGTGTACAGTCAAACCTCGATATAACGGACTTCGGATGTAACGGACTCCATTTGCGTGACAATTATTTTTTTATTTATTTTTTTTATATTTTTTTTTTTTGCATATTGGACCGCTTATCGCCGCTCGAATTGTCAACTCAACATATTTGTATTATTTTCTCATTTTACTTTGAAATGCTTGGGTTTTAAGGAGTTTTGATGTATCACATATTAAGATATAATATTATAAGAAAGGGTTGTGTTGTGTTGAAATGTGTTGCTAATGATTTTGTGGTAGAAGGTGTGTATTGTTTAAAATAGTAACTATTAGTGTTATGGCGTGGCCGCTGCTACGTCTCCCTGTCACCTTAACACCCTAAATCGCCCTTATCTAAGGTGACACGCAGTGCTACACTGACCTAAATAGTGACATGTGTATAGAACTGCACTTCACAACCATATAATATATAGAATAATGAGCATTAGTCATGATAATAAGCAATACCTTTGGAAGCCACGGCTGAATCTGGCTCGTAGTAATTTGTTTACCTTTCACTAGAGCTTGAGCTTGACTAGCTACACGGTATGGTTGTGTTTGTGATTATTTCTCATTTATTTCACGTGTAGGAGCGGACCAAATTCAGCATGTAACGCCAGTCACTGTTTACCTCCCAACATAGCTACACAGTCTGGTTGTGTTTGTGATTATTTCTCATTTATTTCACAATTTTTCCGTTTTTTTCATATATTTTTCCGCCCTTGGGAAAATACCCTCGCTATAACAGACAAGCGGCATTAACGGACCACTCCTCCCCCCCTTTAGTCCGTTATATCGAGGTTTGACTGTATATATATACAGTACCCTCCCGAGTTTCACGCTATGCGAGTTTCGCGCCGAGTCCTAAATTCTTACCGTCCCGACTTTCGTGCATTATCTCCCCGAGTTTCGCGCTGCTTCATACACAATTTTTTTTTTTTTTGTGTGTGTGTGTGTGTGTGTGTGTGTGTGTTGTGTGTGTGTGCCTACAGCGCCGTTAGACAGTGACCTCCAGGGGTGGGGTGGTAGGCCCTGGAGCTTCCCTTGAGGGCTGTGATGGTTGGCCCTCGCCCATGGTGGCGCAGGCAGGATTTTTATAGTGACGCTTGTGATTAGAGGTTCATGTCGCCCCCCTGTGGCCTCCAATGGAAACACAATCGTAGGTAGAGTTAATGGGAAGCATGTGGGTGTTCTTAGGCCACTCGACGGTGCAGAGAAATATTTTATAACTTACGGTAATATTAAGATCAAGATCAAGATCAAGTATCGTTAAAGAGGTAAATAGTCGTATGTACAGATGAAAGAATGGTGTTAGCAAGACGTGTGTGAAGTGTGAAACAGGAGTGGATGAAACTGGAGTACAGGGAAGTCCCATTATACTAGCATTCGGTATACGAGAAATCAATGATACGAGCTGAGTAAATTAGGGTCTATTTTCAATATACGAGATGGAAAATCCAATGCTACAACATTCAAACTGGGGTGAGTAAAATTTCAAAGTTCAAAATGCGCACCCTACCACATATGCATCTGGGCTGTCCTGGGCTGTATGATGATGATGTGGTGGCCCCAAGCCTGGGGCCGCACACCTGGCTAATTACCCCTAAAGGTCAAGCCAACACCTGGCGTTGACCTAACTCGCTCGTGACCCAAATTCCTTCCGCACTTCCGTTGCTGGGTTCCCGCCCTGGCTTCCTAGACCAGCTTCTGGCAGTTACCTACCTACCACCACAGTGAGAGGAACACAGGGAGAGGAGCAGTGATGTTCCTCGCACTGTAGTGGTTGGTAGGTAACTGACTGAATATAGGACTCTCGGGCTGGACAAAGGGGGATTTTGGTTGACCCCAGTCAGGTCACCCCAAGCAAGGCGTGACCTGAAAGGTAATTTGCCAGGTGTGCGGCCTGACCTTTAGGGGTAATAAGCCAGGCCCCAACTTTGGGACTGCTACAGTTTATTTTAGCTTGAAAAACATGTCTTTGATGGGGTCCTGGAACCAAACCTATATTTTACCATTAGTTATGTATTTCGCTATACGAGATTTCGCTTTACGAATATGCCAGGTGGAACCTAACTGCTCGTATCTTCAGGACTTCCCTGTACTTGATGCTGGAATGTGAACGGTATGAGTATGCTAGAACAAAGATGTTGGAAGTAGTGGTAGGAAAAGTCAGAGCGGAAGAATGGCGAGAGATGAGAGACAGGAGTGTGGATAGGCAGATGGAGTACCTGCTGGGGTTGTGTGTTGAGTGGAGGAGTGACAGTTATGTGGCTGAAAGTGTAAAAGAATTCTTGGAAAATTCTTGGAGAGCATGTATGAGAGAGAATGAGAGGCAGGGGCCCCCTCAGTGAGGGGGGACCCCGTATGAATGTGTTGCAGAGAGAGGAATGAGGGGAAAATGAAACTCCTAGTTCTGCTTCTCTTCCAACAAATTACGTGTGTGGGAGAACGCCGGACCAAAGGCTTCACCGAGAGCATCAGCTGGGTGACTCCCAACTCAAGCTCAAGCTCAAGCTCACTGAATACGTATGTGGGAGAACGCCGAACTAAAGGCTTCACCGACAGCATCCGTTTTAGTGACTCCTAACTCAAGCTCAAACTCCTCTCCTCCCTCCTCTTCCTCCTCCACGTAGTGTTGGCCGAAGCCACCACCCCTGGAGGCGGGTCACAAACCCTTGGCTAACACCCGGTACCCATTCACTGCTGGGTGGACAGGGGCTTGGGGCATTTTCAGGATATTTTTTTTGGGAAAAAGTGAGTCTTATAAGCTGTAAAATACTGTAGGTACACCTCGCACCGGACTAAATAAGCATTTTTACAGGGTTTTCAATACCTGAGTTTCGCGATCCGCGAGTTTCGCGCTATGCCTTGGGAAGAAAGCAAGCGCGAAACTCGGGAGGGTACTGTATATATATATATTTATATATATATATATACAGTAAACCCTTCATGCTCGCGGGTTTCATGCTCGCGGATTTGATTACTCGCGGGTTTTCAACCCTTTTTTTTGTCATTTTTTTTTTTTTTCTCCCAATTGCTTGCTCTCTACAGGGGCCTTATCCGCCCATGTATGGAGTATGTCTCACATGTTTGGGGTGGATCCACTCAAAGAGCTCTCCTAAACAGGGTTGAGTCAAAAGCTTTTCGTCTCATCAACTCCTCTCCTCTGACTGACTTTCTTCAATCTTTAAATCACCGCCGCAATGTTGCTTCTCTTGCTCTCCTCTACCGTTATTTTCATGCTCACTGCTCTTCTGAATTTGCGAACTGCATGCCTCCCCCCCTCCCGCGGCCTCGCTGCACAAGACTTTTTACTCATTCTCATCCCTATTCTGTCCATCTTCCTAATGCAAGAGTTAATGAGTATCTTTACTCTTTCATCCCTTTCACTGGTAAACTCTGGAACACTCTTCCTGTTTCTATTTTTCCACTTTCCTATGACTTAAATCTTTTCAAAAGAAGAGTAACAAGACACCTCCTGAACTAAATTGGCCTACCCCTCTGTTTTTATTTTATTCTCTTACTGTCTTCTTTATAGGGACTGGCAACTAAGCGGGCTTTGTGTTACCCATTTTTGTTGTGCCCTTGGCCAGTTCCTTGTGATGTAAAAAAAAAAAAAAAAAAAGAAGAAAAGAAAAACAACAACAACTATGGGGTAAATGAATGACCAATGTCATGCTCGCGGATTTACGATACTCGCGGGTATCTCTGTTCCCTAACTCCCGCGAGCATGAAGGGTTTATTGTATATATATATATATATATATATATATATATATACCGTATTTGCCGGCGCATAAGACGCAGTTTTTTTTCCCAGAAAGGGAATGCAAAATTCACCCTGCGTCTAATGCGGCCATATTACTAATGAGAGGTCGGGCAGAGAATGCAAAATGGTCGGTGGTGTATTACTAAGGGGGTCTCAAGTGATCTGTGTTGAGCAGTAGACCACTGAACACAAATTTGTAACTATATTACTAGTAATATCAACAGTACTGCATAATACTATGAAAAAGTTGGAGTTTAAGAGAAAACAAGAGGTGGGGCAACAAGGTCGCAGTTTCTGTTGCCAAGATGGCCGTCATATGTAAACATCACAACTCCTCCCGCAGTCCCGCTGCCGCTCTCCACTGTAAATGGATGGGAGACAGGGTAGGCCTTTATACCACCTCGATCCCTCAAACCTCACCCCTGTATCTCAATGGACATGGAAATTGTATACTATAACTGGAAAGAGTGCTAGTAAAAGTGCTGCAACGGTACTTGTAGACGGGACAGAAGCCTTCCACACATCACACCAAGACCAAGACCCATCACTGCGCCAAAACTTCATCCGCCTCAAGGCCGAATCTCACCATACCATCATGCCTTGACCTGTACCTTCCTGAGGAAGACTAATCAACCCTCGCGACTGTGATAGATTCACAGGTGTAAACCATGGTGAATATCTTCGATCCCGACATCGGTGCCCTTCAACAATAACAAAAAGGTAGAGATGAGAGATGGTTACCTTACAGTGTAATATCTTGGTAATGTTTTGTTGTTGGGCAACCACCAGTTTCGAGGTCGAAACATAAGTTTTCTTGGATAGTTTTGGTGTATTCGGAATTAATATGGCTCGCGATTGTCGGAAATCAATGTTTGTTTACATATGTGTGGGGGGGATGCCCGCCCTGCCCCTCCAGGCCCGCCCTGCAAACATTGCTAAGCTTCACACTGCCAATGCCATTAATATTAGATTGCGCCATTGGAAATGGGGCTCAAAATACACAGAATGAAGAAAGATACATGATAATGGAGGTAAGAATCCTTGGACTTTTGAAAGCCCACTATTGAAATAATACCATTATCTTTACTGCAAATTTTCCACAAAGTCTAAATACATAGCAGAAAAGCAACAAAGGCATACTTACAACATTAATCTAAGCTAAATGTCATAGGTAGAAAATATTAGAATATCAATTCGTGGAGTATCCTGCAATAAATGATGACCGATTTTGGTTACACTACACTCTCATTCTCTACATTTTAACTAGTATCATTTTTCATTCACATTCCATGCACTGTGAATATTGTATTGGGTACATGCTCAAAATCATTTGTTTTCCCTTAAAAACTTTTTTTTAATAACTTTTGATAAATTTACTTAAAGTAAACATGTCCTCAAAACACTAAATATTTTTTTTTCTCAAAATATTTATGTAAAAACGGTGCGTCTTATGCGGAGGTGCGTCTTACGCCCCGGGCAAATACGGTATATATATATATTATATATATATATATATATATATAATATATATTAATATAATCTTATATATTATATATCATATATATATATATATATATATATATATATATATATATATATTCTATACTAGGGTCTCACATAAAGCATGTTTGAATAAAGCGTTTCCCCTATAAAGCGAACGACCAAAAATTATTGTAAATTTTTTTTTTTTAAATATAATTCCAAAATGTTATAAATTTTGGCTAAACGCCCCATCTCCCGGGTCTGCCGCTCCACCTGGAACAACACGCTCGGTGATGCCCTCTGAATTACCTCCATGGGCCAATACCGCAGTGACTCTACCCCCCAGGGCCGTGGATACGGAAAATGTCCCGCGTCCTGGATGTCACCCTCGCCCGCCGCCGCCTGGGGCACACGACACTCGCGGCTCACCTGCATCGCCTCCGTCTGTCCCCTGACCCCCACTGCCCTTGGTGCATGAATGTTCCGGAGACTATTGAACACTTTCTGCTGCAGTGTCCGCACTTCCACTCACTACAGTCTCAACTCCTCGCCCTGAACGTCACCACCTTTGACCTGTCCACCCTGCTGGCGGCAGCTAGCGTCCCCCCCTCCCGGCAACACGCCGTCATCCGCCTCACCTGTGCCTTCCTGAGGAAGACTGGTCAAGTACTGCGCCTGTGATAGCATCATAGGACATCACCAGGGCACATAGTGTTCCCCAAGGGATCCTCGCAGTCCTAAAACAGCAACAACAACAGTTCTGGTGAGGCACGCAAGCGAGAGTTAAGCCAGGTTTATGGCAACTTGCTTTTGAGTCACTAACCTAACATAATCCCACACTTTAACCTCCTAACTAAAGCCAAATCTGCATTAAGTGTCCGCGGCAAGGGAAGAACAGAGGCGATGTAGGTCACAAGAGGAAGAAGAGTGATAGGCATGCCGCACGTAAACAAACACTTGTCTCTCGCCTCCCTATGAACAACATGTCATTATCTCCAAAAGTTTGAGTCCAAAAGAATGTTTCCTAGAAAACAATAAGGTAAACAGAAACCATACTCCCAATTGTGTAGGGAATTTCGATCCTAGTGTAAAATAATACCATGTTCTGGTATGCATGGGTGTGAACAAGTTTAAATGTACGGGTACGGGCGGGAGGACCGATCGACCAATATCAATTTTTCCCATAGGTTATGTGTTTCACATAGAGCGAATTCACATAAAACGACCTCGTTTATCGTGTTCAATTCGACCCCAATATTATTAGCTCAAGATTAAGGGTTAGGCCTATACTTGCCGTATAAGTCGGCCCCAAAAATATGGTAGGCTACTGGTAGGCCAAAGCTTGAATGTGGAGAGGCTACGGTACGGTAAACGGTAACACATAACACCACACCACTTATATGAAGATCTGAATCTTTACTTTAGGTCCGCCTCATGTTTTTACTTGAATAACATCGTAGTCCCCTGATAGTACCGCTACATACTGTATATTATAGTAAAACACGGTAATACCTAAGACTGGACTGCACTTACCGCGGTGTCCTCCGCCATTTGCATTCACTAGTGTTTACACTTTGTGTATCAGCCGTTTCCATCAGCTGTTGGAAACAGCTGTGGGTGGAACTGCCGCTAAACGTCTTCTCCAGTTATTGCTTTTGCTCTGGAAGTAGCGCATATATTAGTTGTCTGACTAGAGTTACGCTAGTTGGTGTACAGCGATTGTTAATAGTGCTGTTCCACTTGTTTGGCATTCGGTGGTAAAGGTTCGCATTTTATCCTTGCCGTATTTGTCTACCCCTAGTTATGGAAATATTATTTCAGGCTTAAAGAGTCGGGATGTACGCCGCCAATTACGGTATATATATATTAGGGTGTCCCAAGATCATAGAGGGAAAAAATGAAACATGTTTTTTTCACTTGCTCGTGTTTTACTTGTGTTCAAACATGCATAAGAAGAGTTCCTGTGAAATTAGATGAAATTCGAAGAATATTTAGGGGTCGCGACAAACTGAACAATTTTCTAATAACCTTCAAAAACAAAGAAAAAACTCAAAACATCCCACTTTTTTAGAAAGAAACTTATAAGGAAACCAAAACAGACAGTTTTCATTGTTTCCATTCAGAAAGCCTTCTTTTGAAGGTCCTCCTTCTTTTCCCGCCCCACAAGTTTCCGATGGTGGTAGACTAACTGGAGGAGATACTTCTCCTGTGCGGCCGACTTCGTGGACCCCAGGTAGCGCTGGACTAGGGTGATGCCCCGCTCCGCGGCATCGTTGACCACTCGGAGGCCAAGTGCCCGTTTCCGAGCGTCCTTGAATCGGTCGTCCTCCTCCCACAATGCCGGGTCCTTTGCCAGGAAGCCCTCGTCCGCGTCGAGTTTCTGAAAGAAGGACCGTGTCTTCGAATTGACGAAGGACGAGAGGGAGGAAGACATCGTCATCTTTTTTCCCTCCAATCGCTTGAGTTCCTTCTTCGAGGCGGGCTTGTCCAATGCCTTGACCATCTGCTTCTTCTCCTCCACATCAATCCTTGAGTCGAAGAAGGCCAGTCCCGTGTTTTCCTCGGAAACGTACCACAGGTGGCGTCGCAGGGCTTGTTCTGCTGCCTTGGCAACGGTTTGGTCAGGGTATGTCTTGAGGATCTCGAGGAAGAGCACGTCGTTCAACGGAGCTTTCACAGAGATCGGTGCCTCATGCCATTGCTTGCAGTAAACCAGAGCAACGAAGAGGGCCACTCGTTCCACTCCGGCCTTCTCTCGACCAGTCAGCGACAGCTGGGATTTCAGCATATGAAGCTTGAGGCAGTAGATGGCCTTGGCCATCCACCGGGCTTGATGGAGAGCTCCAGGACGGCGGAATGGTTTGGCTGGACCTTCACCACCGAGGAACAGGTAGGAGAGACGGAGAAGTTCTTCATAGTCCTCCCTGGGATGGTTCTTCGACATCAGAGCCTCCTTCAGGAAGGCCAATGCGTCGTCCTTCAGCTTGCTGGCAGTGTCATTGGTGGCGAAGAACTCTACGAGGTCCTCCGATGTTTCCACCGTCTCTCTCTGCGAGGAATCCATGAAAGACCATCGATCACGGAGACGTTTGAAGATTCCAATGTCAGGACCAGAGGAAGAGCCGAGACTGGCTTCGAAGACATCCTTGAGGATCACCTCGTGGACATGATGGCGGCAGGCCAATCAAAGCAAGCTTCGTCCGAGTTCTTGCTCAATCCGAATGCAAGCACCTTGCACCATGCCAGTGTTCGAAGCCGTGGTGTCGAAACAGAAGGCGATGATCTTGTCCCTGACGCTCGCTTCGTCCACCTCCTTCAAGACCACTGCAGCCACGTTTCTGCCAGTCGAATCCGAGCTTGCCGGGACCCCAAGAAGGAACTCGGCGTCATCTTCCCATGTGAGGAGGACGGCGATGCAGTCCTCCGTATCGCCAGAGAGGGACGGGAGTAGTTTTCCGTCCCAATGCAGGACCAACCTCTCAGGTATCTGCTGGTTCCGCAGTTCCACGATCTTCTCGGCGGCTTGCTCTCTCCCCGCAATTCGTGCTCGATGGACCGTGCTCTTCGAGACCGCCATACTCCCAATGTCCATTCCAAGAACTTGAGCGGTAGCTGCGAACGTTGACGTTGCTTGCCGCACCGACAACTTCTCTCGATCCCAAGTTGAAATGAGGTTAAGATCCTTCACGGAGATCGATGGCGACTGTTTGAGTTTTTTCCTCTGGCTTCGGGATCCACGAGCCGGTGATGACGTCGTCGACACAGGACTGCTGCTGCTGCTACTGCTTTGGCTTGGGATTTCCGCCCTTTCAGTCAGCCTGGCAATGTCGCTGTCTTCACGTTCCCGGAGCCGCTTGAGTCGAGTTCCGCGCTCAACCTGCTTCTCCACCTTCTTCGCTGTCACGAGGTCAATTCCAGCCATGGATGATTCCCCTCTGTCTTCTCTCTGACTCCGTAGGAACTCCTTGTCCTCGTCCTTCACGTCTGCCCGTTGGAGAGAGGAGGAGTGTGCGAGGTCGAAGATTTCTTGGAGGTCTCCTTTGAAAATCTCCTCATCCATACGATGTTTCGGCCTGTCTTTGTTCTTGTTCTTCTTGAGGTCATTGTACGCCTTTACCAGCTTTGACAGCTTCGTGCCGGCGTGTATTACTGTAGTTGTCGGAATCCCGGCGCGCGACCAGAAGGGGAGAACCTCCTCCACCACCGCCTTCCTGCTCCCGCTCGCCGTCTTCCCCATCTCCCGGTGGTGGTGGTAGTAGCGGAGGAGGACCTGCTCCTTCGATGGTAGCCGGGCTCCGGTGATTTCATCGATTGGAGCCTTGTCTATCAGCCAAAGATTACTAGCGGCTCTTGTTGCCATGTTGATAACCTGAGGGAGAAAAAAAGTGGAAATTTAGAAAAGTCCTAAAATTCGAGTCACGTCACCTAAATGTTCACTTTGTCGGGACCCCTAAATATTACTCAATTCGCCCAAAATTTCAATGCAATACTGTTTTACTATGAGGAAACCGGAATAACACACGAGCGTGCAACATTTCAAAAATTTTGCATTTTGGGACACCCTAATATATATGCTGTATTTTACGGCTTATAAGATGATCTTGGAAGATGCACCCTGATTTTGGAAAAAAGAAATTTATAAGAAAAAAATAGAAAAAACAGACCACCAAAACTGTTGCCCAGTATACAGTCATTTTCACACAAGAACACACTCACTATTCATTATCTTCAATCAGCACTGCTCATCAGCCATTTTTAGTTTCTAGCTTGTATGCGATAGTACATATAAGTAAATAGTTTTGTTGAATTCGCCATGAGTGATACTTTCCAGGACTGAAAAGATCTTGTGATACGTGTGACAGCCTGGTGGTTAATGATACATGTAGACTGGCTGAACATGTACATTGTACACGCAGGTCGGATGGTGGGAGTGAAAACAAAGCCGACCTGCTGTGCATAGCTGTGTGCCTGGCGTGTGGCACGATCAGTCTGCCGAGTCTGGCTTTGTCGTCCGTTGTGTAAACACCTCCCCTCATATCCTCCCTTGCCTCACTACGTTGCCTGCCTCCTGTGCATTACCACGTATTGTTTTAATTTTCCTGTATGCGTGTAGTATTTGTGATGGATGCATGTACACAAGTATACAAACTCATCTAATGTAACAAACAAAGTTCGTTATACACGGGGAATGGCTGTTGGAGCCAACAATCTGCCGAGGTGGAACGACTTCCGTCAGTACCGTACAGTAGAGTGCATACCTCCGCCCGAATATTTCATCAATTGGTTGGCATGGCAACAGTCGTGATTCGATTTCATAAAAAAAAAAAAGGAAAAAAAAAAGATATATATATATATATATATATATATATATATATATATATATATATATATATATATATATATATATATATATATATATATATATATATATATATATATATATATATATATATATATATACAGGGAGGTCCCGAAGATACGAGCAGTTAGGTTCCACCTGGCATACTCGTAAAGCGAAATCTCGTATAACGGAACACATAACTAATGGTAAAATATAGGTTTGGTTCCAGGACCCCATCAATTAAAAAAAAAAAAAAAAAAAAGACATGTTTTTCAAGTTAAAATAAACTATAGCAAACACAACAAACACACAGCGTCTATATTACCCACACTGTACTACCTATTCTGTAGAAAAAGCATTCTGAAAGAGAAAATAGCACACAAAATAACATAACTGCACATTAATTAAACATAAAACATGCATAACAAGCAAAAAAGACGTTGTAATGTATGGGATGCCACGTGATACAAGAGAAGGTAGTGTAGGGGTTCCAAGGTTGGGGCCCCACACCTGCTAATTACCCCTAAATGTCAGGCCGCGCCATATGCTTGATTACCCTTCAGGTCACGCCTTGCTAGGGGTGACCTGACTGCGGTCCCAAGGTTGGGGTCGCAAACCTGCTAATTACCCCTAAATGTCAGGTCGCACCATATGCTTAATTACCCTTCAGGTCACGGCTTGCTAGGGGTGACCTCACTGGGGTCAACCAAATCCCCTTTGTCCAGCCCGGGAGTGGTAGGGCGCGCATTTTGAGCTTGATAATTTTACTCACCCCAGTCTGAATGTCGTATCATTGGATTTTCGATCTCGTATATTGAAAATAGACCCTAATTTACACATCTCGTATCATCGGATTCTCGTATGCCGAATGCTCGTATAACGGGACCTCCCTGTATATATATAATATGCACTCAGTATGAGCGCATACCTCCGGTCGAGGAGGTATGCGTTCATTGGTTGCCATGGCAACAGTTGTCAATAGATTTCATCCAAAATTAAATCAGTTCTTCCTTATACCAAATAGACTTCGTATACCAAGTTTGGTCCAAATCTATTCGTAACTTTTCGAGAAATCCTGTACACTAACAAACAGACAGACAGACAGATCGGGGTGAAAACATAACTCCTCCAACTTCGTTGGTGGAGGTAATAATAAGTTATGTATAGAAATGATGAAATAGGCATATTGTTGCTTATCTTAAATCTAATAGGGATTACCGTATTTTACGGCTTATAAGACGCACTTTTTTCCCTAAAAAATTCCCTGAAAAATGCTCATGCGTCTTCCAAGACTAATCTTGTAGGTTAGCTTAGGTAGCTATTTAATTCAGCCTCTTAAATGATGTAACCTCAGTACTTATCTGTTATCTGTCTTCTCGCTGTGATGTATACTGCGGTACTGGTGGGAGCCATTCCGCCTCGGCAGATTGACGCCAACAGCCCTTCCGTGAATAAGGAACTTTGTTACATTAGATGAAAGTTTGTATACTTGTGTACATGCAGCCATCATAAATACTACATGCATACAGGAAAATTCAAACAATATGTGGTGAGGCACAAGAGGCAGGCAACGTAGTGAGGCACGGGAGGACGTGAAAGGTGTTTACACTCAGGGCGACAAAGCCAGACTCAGCTGATCGGCACGCCAGGCAGGCACGCAGCTGCACACCGCCTCGGTCGGGTTTGTTATCACTCCCGCCGTCTGACCTGCGTGTACATGTTCAGCCAGACAACATGACGATTTACTTATACAGTGGTAACTTGGCTTACGAGTTTAATTCGTTCATTGATCGAGCTCGTAACTCAATTTGCTCGTATATCAAATCAATTTTCCCCTTTGAAATTAATTGAAATACCATTAATCCGTTCCAGCCCCCAAAAAACCACCCCAATTTTTTTACTGTACCTATATGACTGGACTGCACTCACCCTCCGCCATTTGCATTCACCAGTGTTTACACTGTGTATCAGCTGTTGGAAACAGCTGTGGGTGGAACTGCCGCTAAACGTACTGCACTTACCCTCCGCCATTTGCATTTGCCAGTGTTTATACTCTGTGTATCAGTTGTTGGAAACAGCTGTGGGTGGAACTGCCGCTAAACGTACTGCACTCACCCTCCGCCATTTGCATTCGCCTGTGTGAGCACAACACAACAACAGAGATGCTTCCACGGCGAGGTAGCCACGTGAAGTGAACGAGTGAGACCAGTGTACTATCGCATACAAGCTAGAAAATAAAAATGGCTGATGAGCAGTGCTGAATGAAGATAATGAATAGTGAGTGTGTTCTTGTGTTAAAATGACTGTACGTATATCGGACAACAATTTTGGTGAACTGTTTTTTTTCTTTTTAGAAATTTCTTTCTAAAATCAGGGTGCGTATTCCAAGATGCAGCGTCTTATAAGCCGTAAAATACGGTATCTACAGGGCGCGAGGGGTATCGAGGCATCTTGGAGGTCACTCATCGTTACAGCGGTCGGGGCTCGCATGCTCACAGCTGATAACTTGTAAACAAACCCACAACAACGAAAGTGTACCCTCTAATGAAAGCCATCAATAAATTACGATAACTGACGATGTCGTGAATGGATCACAACATATATCCTTCACATGAATGTTTTTTTTGGTAATAAAGGACGAGAACTGCGCGGTCTCTACCGCCGTTACATCGGTCGGGGCTCGCCTGATCACAGCTGATAACTTGTAAACAAACCCACAACAACGAAAGTGTACCCTCGAATGAAAGCCATCAATAAATTACGATAACTGACGATATTGTGAATGGATCACAACATATATCCTTCACATGAATGGTTTTTTTGGTGATAATGGACGAGAACTGCGCGGTCGCTACCGCCGTTCGCCACCTCATGCCACCTCCGTGGCGACACGCCGCTGCCGTGCCCCTCTTCACTCCATGCCAGGGACACACAGCCTTCGTTCTGTACGATATTTCGGCGCTCTATATGAGAACTCCTCGGATTTTTCCTACTTTGATGGCGGAATTGTTCTATATGATCACATTTGTTCCCAACGAAAATTTTGGAATTTTATTTATTAGCCCCTTCACTGCGGCTGGTACAAATACGGTCTCTCAGCTATCTAAGGGTTCACTGCGGCTGGTACATATAGGGTTTCTGTATTTAAACTCCGCACTCAATGATATTATGGGTAAATATTCGCTGTGATAGGCTTGTATGGCAACAGTATCAAGTGTTGCGATATAATATAACCTCTTTTTCTGCTTGAGTGAGTTAGTATGACTAATAAGGTCAAGCGGTACAGTACGAAGTGTTGACACTGCCGCGCCCTCTACTTCAATGGCGAGGCAAAATAGTCAAGATATTCAACATATTCTTGATGGATATAAAACAGAAGCATGAATGAATGAATGCATGAATGAATGAAGCATTTATGTACCAAAATATGCTGTATTATGTTGAGTAGTAAGTGGTTTCATTGTGCGTCTGGCAGCACGGTCACGGCCCTGTTGTTGCACTCTGACGCAACTCCTCACTTAGCTGGTAGCCTCCACCAAGACGAAACATAGATTTTCTGGTATGGAATGAGCATCCTATTCATTTAGGCACTTTAAAATATGATCAGTAATTATTTTATATTTTAATTAAACCTGCCGCACAGGGGGGTAGGCCTATAATATCAGCAGTGAAGGGGTTAAATGAAAAAAAAGATTGAAAAAAAAATATATATATATATTTTTGGTCGTTCGTTTTATAGGGGAAACGCTCTATGCGAACACGTCTTATGCGGCACCCTAGTGTACTCCACTTTTCTTACTTTCACCCCTAATTTTGTCAGTATCATAACTCCACCACCTCTTCTACCACTTCTGTCCCTTCTCCACATGTTGTATTTATTGCTTATTATCACTTGATCATCTTCTACTAATTTAGTTTCTGTTAGACACACCACGTCTGGATCTTTATTTAATAAATAATCTCTTAGTTCCAGCCTTCTTGGTATAATCCCAGCTATGTTTGTATACATCACTTTCATTCTTTGTTTGACATAAATTTTCCTCACCCCATTTTCCTTTAGTCATTTTTCTTTATATACCACTTTCTCACCCTGTCGTTTAGTACCCTAAAAAAAAAAGATGTCGTTGTCCGTTCTTTCTTCATTTCTCTGTTTTACTTCTTCGATTTCTTTCAATTTTTTCCTTTCTTTTTCATTCATCACTTTTTTTACATACACGTCTCTGAAATCAACAGTTGACCTCAGCCTAAAGGCTCTCTCCAGGATTTCTTTGGTTGCCGTCTGTGATTTCAATCTTAGTTTTATCGGTCTATCTCTTCCTTCTGCATAAGGTCCCAATCTTACCACTTCTTCCACTTCATCTACAAATCTTGTCTCTTCTTCCTCATCATTAAATTTAATCAAAACGGCCTTTACCGTTTTTACTTCTTCTCTTTCTCTCCTTATGCTAAACAAGATATCTTCTTCAGTCCAAAAATAATGACACATTTTTTCTTCTATGCTACATCTATTAAATTATCATTATTCTTCAAAACTTTCACTACCTCTTTCTTAACATGTTCACTTTGCTCCTTTTTTGTTGTTCTATTACTTCTTGAAAGTCCACTTTGGCTTTCTCTTTTTCTTCTTTCCAGAAATTCTATTTTCCTTTTCGTCACAAATTTCTATTTCATTCGCTGCTTGTTCCTTAACCCTTTTTTTCTCCATTGTCACATTTTGCTCTAAGTTCTTATTCTCTTTTTTCAATTTCTCCATTCGTTTTTTAACTTAATTTTCCTTCAATCTTTGTTTTTCCTTCCATTTATGTTAATTTAATTCTACTTTCAGTCCTTCCATTTCATCATAGCTTCTTCTCAAACCATGAATCAAACCCTTCATACATTCAAACTCTTCCATCAGTCTCCTCGCGTCTAATTTGGTCTTGTCTCCATCCTCATCCACCCGGATTACTCTGGAGTGCAACATTCCTTCCTTTCCCTCTTCAGTGAAGCCTGAGAAGTCAGATAGGGTTCTTTTAAAGTAATCGTCCAGACCCATTTTTTTTTTTTGCCGAATTATGTTGAATACACCTAATCCACCAAAAATAATTGATTTCCAGGCCTTATTTCCGTAAAAACACGACTTTTGTAAGAAGCGCGCGAAAAAAAAAATCTTCCCTCCAACAGGGCTACGACTGTTATTGATGACGTCAGAACAGGGACACCCTTAAATGGAAAATGGGAATTGGGAAATGGGGGTCCAAAGTACGCAGGATGAAAAGATCTGTACACAATGATGTAAGTAATTTTTGTTTGTTTATCAGTGCCAAGACCAAAATTATTCCGCTCTCAGTCCCAATTACGTTATTTCCCATAGGTTTAATGCACAAAGTTTTGCAGATTTGAGTTTCGCGTGGATTACAACGGTCCCAGTTAGGTGCAGAACTTGGTGCATCACTATATATAGATATGTGGGAAAAAATTTCAAAATTGTTAAATGCTATTGCAAGAGGTATCAGTGGAAAGGTCTTGAAACAAACTTTCCAATGACACCAAGATGACCCTCCTAGGACCTAAAATAAGAAAGTTACATCAAATAGAAGTTCGCCTTTTGGGCATATTTTTGTCTTATAAAACAATAGGATTATTGTGACCGATAAAAATTTGGCATCATGAGCACTCATGGTTAGGTTAGGTTAGGTTAGGTTAGGTTAGGTTAGGTTAGGTTTCATTAAAACATAAGGTTAGGTTAGGTTTCATTTTTTTTTTTTGTTGTTGTTGTTGTTGTTGTTGTTGTTGTTGTTGTTTTGTTTGGTTTGCGCAAAATAAAACTAGCACCATTAGAACAAGCACCTATTGTAGGCCAAGAAAAAGTAGTTGGTGTCCCTGAAAACGAACGTGAAATTCTCCTCCATAATTACCAAACAAACAAACAGAACGAACGAACAACGAAATGAAAAACAGTGCATTGACATCGATTACAGATAGCCTGATAAAATTGTTGCTACTCGATAAAAACTTATCAAATTCGACATATAGACGGACAAATAACTAAAGAAACTTATTTTATTAGTTTCAAGATTAATTTCACTCGCCTTCAGCAAAATTGACGAGCGTTTTGGCGACCTGTCACGAAACACTTCTCCATTTCTGCGGAATGTACGTGATTTCAGAAATGTTCCGAGAATTTTTATAGAATTGTTTCTGCAACGAGTTGAGGGGTCAATGTGTGTACTACGTCATCAAATCATGTGTAAGCTCGTGCAATCACAGGAAAACACACAAAAAACTGATTTCTTAGGGGGTTCACAACACAACTTTTGCGCTAAATTTTGCCAATTTCGATGAAAAGAAAACGGGGCTGAGCTGAAATGTTGACAAAGTTGTCAAGCGTGAAATCGGAGAATATGCACATACCTACTATATATATATATGTACATTCTCTCTCTCTCTCTCTCTCTCTCTCTCTCTCTCTCTCCTCTCTCTCCTCTCTCTCTCTCTCTCTCTCTCTCTCTCTCTCTCTCTCTCTCTCTCTCTCTCTCTCTCTCTCTCTCTCTCTCTCTCTCTCTCTCTCTCTCTCTCTCTCTTTTCTCTTCTCTCTCTATCTTTCTCTCTCTCTCTCTCTCTCTCTCTCTCTCTCTCTCTCTCTCTCTCTCTCTTTTTCTGCTATATATATGTATGTAATGTGCTGGAGTTACTCATATGATTGTGGAAATTTAGGTTACAAACACATATTTATTTGAGATCTTACCTATGGAAAACCCATTGTCTCTCTCATCCCGACACAATACCCCAGCTAGTCAACTAAATAAGATACTTATCGGTGGATAGTAGGGTTGAATTGGGTTGTAGGCTTATCAATACTGCAATGTCTTGTTATTCGAAGTGGCCGTGCGTGATCGAGGCCACAGGTGAAGGGCGGAGGCGGTGTGTTGGTTTTATCGCGGCATCGAGAGGGTTTTCACACCCAGTTAATTCAGGTTGCGGCGAGATGTTATCACTGTGTTGATTTTAACACGTCCTATTGTTTTAACACTTATATGTACAAAATGAACGTATGTACAGTTCTTCTCGTTATAATCAAAGAAGAGATGTTAATCCCGTGGGGGCTGGAATGGTACTGCTGTCTAAGCCAGCGGTGAGGTCCCGCTACCAATATCCAGCCACGTACGTGTACAAATCCCGCTGGCTAGAATCTAACGGGCGGCGGCCAATGGCCACGCTTCAAACCAAGGTGCTAATTAAGGTGCAAATGGTTAATACCACTGGGAATGTTCATTTATAATATCCCAGTACTTATCATTTACTTAAATTACCTTAATTAATACCCATTACCATTATAACTATATATATACATCCCTACGCACCCCTTATGATGAGAGGACAATCCTGTCCCTCCCTCATAAAGGGGGGGAAACAAAACCACCACTCAACCAATTGAGAGGGTGGTTGGTGGATAATTTCCACAATAATATAACTGCAAACTTCTCAAACTCTGGGCGTGCCTTACCAAAAAAAACTCGCTACATGCACTATATACCTAGAATCTCCTGCTCTGCGGGTAAACAAACATAACATACAGAGAATGTTAGTTTACTTCTTACAGGCTAAAAAGCACAATTACTTAATATAAAAGAGACACATCACCTCTATATAAATGTAACGCAAAATAACCAGGCACTGGTTATGTGCTCAATACACTAACAGTAACCTAAAACTATAACCTCGTCACTCCTACCACTTCACACCACCTTCATGCGACCATCTGACAATCTGGTGGTCACTTCCATGTCTAAGCTATCCTTCACAATATCCACTCAATCCACAACCTTACCAGTCAGATATGGCTCCAAATTATAGGTAGCAATACCCAGCTCACCTGCCGGAAATCCACTTTTCCCCTCTCACCGAAGCCCCTTTGCCTCCAGCTGTCACAAGATGCAGATTTAGACAAAGGCACAAGCCTCCACCGAGGTCTGGATGGAGTACACTTGTAGCAACCCCAAGGTCGCTGCTATCTCTACAAGATCCCTCCTTGCTTAACCCAACAAAACTCCTGCTTCAGGAGTGGTAGGCCTCATCATCAGACCACAACAGGCCAACTAACCCTGTTAACAATCAATACTATACTATATCTCACTCATGTTACGATTACACCATCCTTCATACACTACCCTCTCGAGTTTCGCGCTTGCTTTCTTCCGGAGGCATAGCGCGAAACTCGCGGATCGCGAAACTCGGGTATATTTTTTTTTTTTGTGTGTGTGTGTGTGTGTGTGTGTGTGTGTGTGTGTGTGTGTGTGTGTGTGTGTGCGTGTGCCTACAGCGCCGTTATGCAGTGACCTCCAGGGGTGGGATGGTAGGCCCTGGAGGTTAACTTGAGGGCTGTGTACCTACCATATTTTACAGCTTATAAGACTCACTTTTTCCCCAAAAAAATATCCTCAAAAATGCCCCAAGCCCCTGTCCACCCAGCAGTGAATGGGTACTGGGTGTTAGCCTAGGGTTTGTGACCTGCCTCCCGGGGTGGTGGCTTCGGCCAACACTACGTAGAGAAAAGGAGGGAGGAGAGGAGCTTGAGATTGAGCTTGAGTTGGGAGTCACCCAGCGGATGCTGTTTTGGTCTGAGTGAGTGAGCTTGACACATATCTTGTCAGCTGATGGTTGTGTGACAGTCTTATATGACAATAACACTGTCACAATGCCTTCCTCTCTTCTCTCCTGTCTCCTCCAGTACCTCCAGAAACCACAGTACCACACACGTCATGGTTAATCACTTATAAAGGAGTATTTTGTGGTAAATAGTAAGGCAAGGTGCTACTTATTTCGAGGGGTTACCTATCTTATGCGACACCGGCTGCTCCTGTAGAGAAAAACACAAACAAATGGAAAAAAACAAAGCAAAACTACATACAGCTATACTAAGCCTATTATTATACTATACTAAGCAGGAAGGAAGGAAGACGTGTCCCGTACATCTCTTATGGGAGGCGGTAGCAGAGTGGGTAGCGTCAAGATATATGTCAAGCTCGAGCACGAGCTTGACAGACGACCTACAAAGTGATACTAAGCAGAAAAGGTCACAAGAAGAAGAAGTCTCCGAGTGGCGTTCTCGGTGATCCGAGTTCGATCCTTGATGAGGGCTGTAAAATCCACTTAAAATCTTTCTCTGCACTGTTGAGTGGCCTAAGAACACCCACACGCTGCCCATTAGCTCTACAGTAAAAGCCTTATAACTCGGCACGATAGGGGCTCTGGCCCTTGCCGAGTTATGCAATGTCCTCCTCTGATATGGGTAAAAAAAAAAAAAAAAAAAAAAAATACAGTACTGTAAAAGCATAAAGACTACACTTACCAATGAACGGGTAGCAGCAGGCCTGTAATCCAAGGAGAGGGGAGCCTTGTTGTAACATGTAGAAGATGTTAGGGGGACTCAGTCACATTTTAACACTGGTATCACTTTAATCACTTTATAATCACAACTGTGTACTGTATTGTATACAGTACTGTACCTGTACAACTTAATTTTACATCACTTGAGCACTTAATTACTGCAACACTATGCCCTGTCCATTAACTCTACCTTGGACTGTGAGTGCCTGGGAGGACACAGGGGGCGGCATGAGCCTCTAATCACAGGCGTCACTATAACAATCCTGCCTGCGCCACCACGGGCGAGGGCCAACCATCACAGCCCTCGAGTGAGCCTCCAGGACGTACCATCCCACCCATGGAGCTCACTGCCTACACGCGCTATAGGCATAGGTGTAAAAAAAAAAAAAAAAAAAAAAATAAAAAAAAAAAAAAAAAAAAAAATAAATAAATAAATAAATAAATAAATAAATAAATAAAAAATAAATAATAAATAAATAAATAAATAATAAATAAATAAATAAATAAATAAATAAATAAATAAATAAATAAATAAATAATAATAATTTTTGTCTTTGCCATGCCGAGTTATATCAAATTCCGAGTTATACAGTGCCAAGTTATAAGGGTTTTACTGTACCTTCGATTGCGAGTGCATCAGAGGATACAGGGGGCGGCATGAGCCTCTAATCACAGGCGTCACTATAGAAATTCTGTCTGCGCCACCACGGGCGAGGGCCAACCATCACAGACAGCCCTCAAGTTAATCTCCAGGGCCTACCATCCCACTCCTGGAGGTCACTGCCTAACGGCGCTGTAGGCACACACACACACCAAAAAAAAAAAAAAAAAAAAAAAAAAAAACGCGAAACTCGGGGATATAATGCGCGAAAGTCGGGATGGTAAGAATTTAGGACTCAGCGCGAAACTCGAGGATCGCGAAACTCGCATAGCGTGAATCTCGGGAGGGTAGTGTACATCTCTGCATAAATAGAACAAACATGGGGCACAACCTACCACTTTATACACAGCAAACTTCCTTCAAAACCTAGTAAATCTCATTCCAGTTTCCTCTCTTCTCTCCTCTAAATAGCCCTATTCCCGTGCTCTCACCATCTGAGCAAAAACAAAAACAGCTGAGCAGAGATCTGTCAGCCCGCCTTTTTCAAATCTTCACATGTAAATACCTAGTTGTGATATTCAGGAAGTGAATTATCCTTGTCAAGTTTTGCCTCTATATCATATGGGCGATACTTGCTTTAATTAAATTAATGAATACCTTTGGTATTTGCTATGTCATTGTCCAGGGCATTGCGCACATCAGTACATCGATCGGGAAAGATGTATGTATGTATGTTTATTTTTATTGTCTTTTTGTGCAATGTTGACCAAAAGACAATTTACTCACGTGCTTTTACCTCTTCTCAATAATGAACACTTTGGGCCATCATTAGTATTTACTTTTTATATATTTGAAAAGGAGATAATTAAGTCACAAGAAGCTTGTTGTGAATATGTCTTTTGTGAAGTTACCTCCCACAAGAGGCTAGTACAGTATTGTGAATTTAGTCTTACCTCAACCTTGCTGTTTAAAAAAAAAGGGCAGGGGGTTTCTTAGGATGTAGGTAAGATTACATCCTCATCTATTTTAAGTATTTACAGCATGGGACTTTTATGCAACTCTTAATTCATGTTCCTTCTTCAGATCTTCATTGACTTCATCAGCTATTGTTATTTCAGGATCTATATTTTTTATGACTTTTTCTAGAGTATTTGCTCCAGATTGAATAAGTTAGTAGTTGACACTGTTTGGCTATAATTATTTTGATTCAATACATGTGTGCCATAGTTCTCTCTGACAGCAGGAAATTAAGTGTTTTGTAACTGTATTCTGAACACTTTAGCGCAGCCCTCCATAATTTCAAAAATTCATCAGTATTTGGGTGTTGATATATTCATGTATTTTATTATTATTATTTTTTTTTTTTGGGGTGTTCCCGATGGGTCTGGATGTGGCAGGCCATGGTTTCCATTTGGCCGCATGTGGTCACGCCTGATGCGTGGCCGTGGTCACAAGTGGTGGTAGGTAGGGTGGTATGCACTAAAAGCCTTTATATTCCAACCCATGCCATTACTTCTTGCACACACACACACACACACGTCACAACTTTAAGCAAAATGTGAGAATGGAGAAAAAATGGTCAAGGAACAAATGGAAACTGTGATGAAGGGAGGAGTGAATAACTGGAAAGAAGAAAAAGAGAAAGCCAAAGTAGACTTTCAAGAAGTCATAGAACAACAAAAGAAAGAGCAAAGTGAACATGTTAAGAAAGAAGTAGTAAAAGTTTTGAAGAGTAATGGAAATTTAATAAGAGATGTAGCAGAGAAGAAAAAATGTGTGATTATTTTTGGACTGAAGGAGAAGAATATCTTGTTTAGATTAAAGAGAGAAAGAGAAGAAGTAAAAACAGTAAAGGATGTTTTGATGAAACTTAATGATGAGAAAGAAGAGACAAGATTTGTAGAGGAAGTGGAAGAAGTAGTAAGATTGGGACCTTATGCAGAAGGAAAAGATAGACCGATAAAACTAAGACTAAAATCACAAATGGCAACAGAAAAAATCCTGGAGAAAGCCTTCAGGCTGAGGTCAACTGTGGAGTTCAGAAAAGTGTATTTAAAAAAAATAACGAATGAAGAAGAAAGGAAAAAGTTGAAAGAAATCCAAGTAAAACAGAGAAATGAAGAAAGAACGGAGGAAGAAAAAGCAACTCTTTTTTTTTGAGGGTACTAAACGAAAGGGTGATAAAGTGGTATATAAAGAAAAAAGACTAAAGGAAAATGGGGTGAGGAAAAATTATGTAAAAAAAGAAATGAAAGTGATGTACACAAACATTGATGGGATTATACCAAGAAGGCTAGAACTAAAAGATTATTTATTAAATAAAGACCCAGATGTGGTGAGTCTAACCTAAACTAAATTAGTAGAGGATGATAATATGATGATAAGCAACAAATATGACATGTGGAGAAGGGACAGAAGTGGTAGAAGAGGTGGTGGAGTTATGATATTGACAAAATTAGGGGTGAAGGTAAGAAAAGTGTAGTATGGAGAAGGAAGAGCTGAAATAGTGAGTGTGCAAATATAAGTCAGAAATAGAGAAACACAGACTATAGTGGCAACCTATGTACCACCCAGAACAAATACCTGGAACAAGGAAGAACATGAGAAAGTATTGGAAGACACCTTGAAGTACTTAAACAAAATAATGAAGAATAGTAAAAAGATACTGCTGGTTGGAGAGTTTAACTGCAAGGAAGTAAAATGGGAGACATTTGGAAGAGGAAATGAAAATGTTTGGGGGGATAGATTGTTGAAACTGACAATAGAAAACACAATGACTTAGTGTGTGACAGAAAACACAAGATATAGGGGTGATGATGAACCAGCAAAACTTGACCTAGTGTTAACAAAAGATATAGACCTATCAAATGAGGTAAATTATGGGTGCCCCATCGGCAAGAGTGACCATGTAATCTTAGAAATGGAGACGGAAGAGGACATAAAGGAGGAAGATGAATTGTACAAAAGGAACATAAGAGACTGGGAAAACTAACATGGAAGAACTGAAAAATTTATTTGAAGAAATTGACTGGGAAGAAATGAAAGGAGTGAATGATGTGCAAGTGAAATATGACATTTTCCTGGCCATATATGAGAAAGGAGTTGAAAAACATGTTCCACTATATACACCAAAAGGAAAAGGAAAGCAAGAATGATTTAATGGAAGATGTGAGACGTCAAAGAGAATAAGGGATGAGGTATGGAAAAGAGTAAAGAGATTTCGAACACAAAGAAATAAAGAAGAACATAAATTTGCCAGAAATGAATATGTGTGTGTAAGGAGAGAGAAGAGAAGAGTTATGAGAAGGATATACAAGTTGAAGTTCCCAAACTCGGCATCCCAAGACTCGGCAACACCCAAAACTCGGCTATGGTTCCGGATTTTCCAAAACACGACAGAACACCCAAAACCCGGCGCGTAGTTGCCGGGTCGGCCGCTAGGTGCCACCACACTAGGCCGCTTGGTTTCTCCCGCCGATTTGTTTGTTGTTATTGTTCAGTGGTGTTGTGACTAGTGTTGTGTACACTGTTATTTTGTGTACTTCTACAGGTCTGTTATTGGTATTATGGCTCCCAAACGTCCAGGAACACCTACTGGTGGAAGTGAAAAGAAAAGGAAGAACAATGTGTTTACTAATTTTTTTCATGTGATTTTCATGCTTATTTTTCCCCTTAATATATCTATGTTCTAAAAGTCAGAAAATTTCATTACTCGGCTCGGCTCTGGTCCCGAGGTTGCCGAGTTTGGGAACTTCAACCTGTAGTTGAAAAGTGTAAGGAAGAACCCAAACTGTTTTACAGATTTATCAAGGGAAGAATCAAGCATAAGGACAACGTAGAGAGACTGAAAGAAGGAAATATAATATATATGAAGATCCAAAGATAATGAGTGAAATTTTAAATAAAAACTTTCAGCATGTATTCACAAAAGAATCAAAATTCAACAAACCGCAAGGAATGAAAAAAGTCCTGAAGGAGTGGAAAATAAAAATAAAGAAGAAGGAAGTTTTTGAATTTTTCAAGGAATTGGAGGAGAGGAAAGCAATAGGACCAGACGGAGTGTTGGGTTATTTTTTAAAAGAACGCAGAAAGCAGTTGGTTGAACCAATAGATGATATAATAATGTGCTCATTAAAAACGGGAAAAGTGCCAAGGAGTGGAAGAGAGCAGATATAGTGCCAATATATGAAAATGGGAAGAAGGATGAACCATTAAATTATAGACCAGTGTCATTGACTAGTACAGTACAGTGGTCCCTCACGTTTGGCGAGTTTCAGCTTGGCGATACACAGTATTGGCGATAGGTTGGATATTGGTACCAGAATCCGAATTTGGCACTTTAAGTTCACTTTTGGCGAGACGTGAGCTGACGTCACGCAATGACGTCGGCCCAGAATGCTGACGTCACGGAATGACATCGGCCCAGAATGGACCGCCCGCAAGCGACCATGTTGGTGTTTGTTATCTTCCCGGCACCCATCTGATGACTACGCTGTTTTTTGCTCCAAGTGACGGTACCTTTGGCGTTTCGCGCTAAGACTATGGCATCTACAAGTACTGTTGGTGGTGGTGGTGGTTCGAGGAAGCCAGGGGACGATGAGGACAAGGGCAAAAAAGCGGAGAAACGAGAGTGGAGGAAAGGTAAACACACAGCCACAACCACAACCGCCTACACAACCACCACACTCACTTGTCTCACCAGGTCTAATTCTAAATAGTTCATGGTAAATAACATCTGTTATCTATTTTTTATTGTATTTTGTATTGCTGTTAATGTTTCATGTATAATGTCTTTGCTTTTAAGCAGTTAAAGTACGAAAATGGAGGTCAAAAGGGCGAACTCGGGCCTCGTCAAAGACTAATGGATAATTTTCCCATAGAAAGTATTATTCTCGTTTGGCAAAATTCCCTTTTGGCGCTGGTTTAGCAAGACTAATTAAATTGCCAAATGTGAGGGACCATTGTATGCAAGATATGAGAAAATAATAAAGAAGCAATGGACAGAATATTTGGAAAATGAAGATACACACAACGCTCGTTTTCCCGGACTATTAGAGGGGAGCACTGGTCCGGGAACCGCAAACGTCCGGGAATCGCAACAGTCCGAGGCCATTACCCACCCCTGGACGTTTATCCTACTCTAGTATTTACTGTCCGGCAACCGCCAATATCAACTACCCCGCCGCGGACTTTCACGTCACTTTGTTGTTGTTTTTAGGGCTGCGAGGATCCCTTGGGGAACACTATGAGCCCTGGTGATGTCCTATGATGCTATCACTGGCGCTGTAGTTGACCTGTCTTCCTCAGGAAGGCACAGGTGAGGCGGATGACAGCGTATTGCCGGGAGGGGTGGACGTCAGCCGCCGCCAGCAGGGGTGCAGGGGTGGGCAGGTCACAGGTGGCGACGTTCAGGGTGAGGAGTTGAGAGCGTAGCACTATACAGTGGGAGTGGAAGCGCGGACACGGCAGCAGAAAGTGTTCAATAGTCTCAGAGACGTTCCTGCACCAGGGGCAGTGGGAGTCAGGGGACTGACGGAGGCGGTGCAGGTGGACTGTGAGTGTCGTGTGCCGAAATGTAAACAATACGACCGCTGTGCATGCTGCCACCTGGCGAGACGCTCGGACCGCTGGACGACTTTGTCTATTTACTGACTGGACCAGGCATTTGTCTGGGACTCTGACATTTCCCCGGACCTCGGATTTTGACCGGCAAATCCGATACCCGGGAAATGGAGGTCCGGGAAAACGAGGGTTGTGAGTATAATATTAGACCGGCAGTATGGTTTTAGGAAAAGGAGATCATATGTGACCAACTTAATAAGCTTTTACTCAAGAGTAATTGATACAACACAGGAAAGAGATGGATGGGTAGA
This sequence comes from Chionoecetes opilio, assembly GCA_016584305.1. Lineage (NCBI taxonomy): Eukaryota > Metazoa > Arthropoda > Malacostraca > Decapoda > Majidae > Chionoecetes > Chionoecetes opilio. The sequence goes on along the minus strand of JACEEZ010003710.1, from coordinate 250,896 downwards.
TTGTGTATATCTAGATCTTAAAAAGAACTTAAATTTGATAAGGTTCCCCATGAGAGCTAAGAAAAGATCTAAGAAAGATCTAAGAAAGGCAAGGATAAGGATTTCTAAGGAAAGGATCAAAGATAATGTTCCCCATGAGAGGCTACTTTGGAAATTGAAAAATATATGAGGAATCAAAGGGATGATGAAAACCTGGATGGAAAGTTATCTGAGAGGAAGAGAAATGAGAACAGTAGTGAAGGATGAAAAATCTGGATGGAGAAACGTATTTAGTTGAGTACCACAAGGATCAGTTTTGGCACCAATAATGTTCATGATTTATGTCAATGACATGACTGATGAAATAAAAAGTTATATAAATTTTATTGCGGATGATCCAAAACTATTAAGAGAAATAAAAAGCTATAAAGATTGTGAAACATTAAAAAATGACCTGAACAAGATCTACTAATGGAGCAGAAGATGGGAAATAGAATTTAATGTGAATAAGTGTCATGTGATGGCAATTGGAAAAAGCTAAAAGAGATATAAATGGCCATATAAAATTGGAAATGAAGTAATTACAAAGGTTCATGAAGAAAAGGACCTGGGAGTGATAATGCAGAATACCCTACAACCAGAAAAACATAAATAAAATATTCGGAGATACGTACAGGATGTTGAAGAATATTAGAGTGGTATTTCATTACATGGACACAAATATGATGAGAAAGATAATTACTACAATGATCCGACTAAAAATGGAATATGCTGCCATTGTATGGTCCCCATATAAAAAGAAGCATGTGAAAAAGTTGGAGAGGATACAGAGAATGGCAACAAAGATGGTACCAGAGCTAGAAGAACTTTCTTATGAGGAAAGGTTGAAGGAGATAAAGTTACCAACACTTGAGCAGAGAAGAGAAAGAGGAGACTTAATAACAAATTTTAAACTGATAACTAAGATGGAAGAAACGGACAATGAGAGACTCAATCAATCAATCATTGGGGGCATACGCCGGGGGGCGCGTCGCCTCGCCCACCCTACGACGCCACTCCCGGGGGTTACCACGTGCGAGTTCCCATGCAGGCTCCTTTCCCATACCAAGCAGCTCTCGACAAGAAACATCAACTTGCCCCAGCCACGAGCCTTGTGGGCGCCCCCTTGGCCTCCTCCACACCGGATTGTCTCTTACAGATACAACCCAATGGGAAGGATCGGTTTCAGGGTAGCGTGCCACATGCCCATATAGCCGAAGTTGGCGCTGACGGACTATGCAGGTAATAGGCCTCGATTCAGTCTCACGGTGCAATCGCTGATTTGACACGTAATCATCCCAGCGATACCCCATGATTCTGCGAAGACACTTATTACCAAAGGTATTGATTCGTCTCTTCAAGTCATTATTTAGTGTCCATGTCTCACAACCATAGAGTAAGACAGGGATCACAAGCGACTTGAAGATCCAGATCTTTGTCCTCCTGCACAGGTACCGACAACGCCAAATACTCCCGCTGAGCGAGTCCATAACACCGTGGGCTATGCCAATCCGCCGTAAGGCTTCTTGACGTGACCCGCCGTCATTATGGACTGCGCTACCAAGGTATGTAAAACTTTCCAAGATCTCAATGTCCTCGCCACACGCATGAACAGTGTACTGCTTCATCTAGTAAGTCTCCAAACACCTGGACCTTGGTCTTGAGCCAGGAGACCTCAAGTCCCAAAGGCTTTGCCTCCTCATGCAGCGCCTCGAGAGCCATCACCAGGACCTCCAGCGACTCAGCAAAGATTACTGCATCATCGGCAAAAACAAGATCAGTGATCTTGGTGTTGCCGACGGATGCTCCACAATCACTTTGATCTACAACCTTGTCCAATACCCAGTCCATACAAACGTTGAAAAGTGATGGGGCAAGGACGCACCCTTGCCTCACTCCTGTATTCACAGGAAAGAAGCTGGATACACCTACCCCACACTTCACAGCACTCTCAGTCCCAGAATACAGACCAGTTATCAAAGCAATAGTCCTTGCAGGAATCCCTCGAAGTCGCAGAAGATCCCAGAGTAACTCACGATGCACTGAGTCAAACGCCTTCTTGAGATCAACATAGGCTGCAAGCATCCCCTTTCGAAACTCACGTCGGCGTTCCACCAGGACACGAAGTGCTAGGATACGGTCCGTTGTTGACTTACCAGGCGTGAACCCAGACTGCTGAGGTCTCTGATGCTTCAGCAGATGACTGCGAATTTGTGTCAGCAATAGATGGGCAAGCACCTTGCCTGGTACGCTGAGCAGTGTAATACCGCGGTAATTGTTGCAGTCCTGACGGTCCCCTTTCCCTTTCCAGATAGGGACGACCAGCCCCCTCTTCCAGTTAGGAGGAATGGTACCTGATTGCCACACGGCAGTCAGGACAGCATGCAACCCGCGGATCATGGCCTCACCCCCAGCTTTGAGGAGCTCCGCACTGATATTACAAACACCAGCTGCCTTTCCACCCTTCAACTTTGCTACAGCCTCTCTGACTTCGTCAAGAGAGGGTGCGGTTTCGTCAATGGGAGGATCGGCATCCACTGCCTGTAACCCAGTGGTGTGAAGCTGCTCAGAATGAGAGACTACTGACTCGGAAACAAAGACAAGGTCGATAACAAGATGGATAAAAAAAGGGAGATGCCTGAACAACATAAAGAAGTACAGCTTCCCTCATAGAAATGTAGAAGTTTGGAATGGACTAAAGGGGAGGTGATATCGGCACATACATGTAATGTGCACCAATTGAAAGAAAGACTGGATAAATGTAAATACGGAGACGGGACCACACGAGTGTATCTCAGGCCCTGTAAAGCACAAGTTAGTAAATAAACACACACGCACACACACAAAAGATGTGGAGCAGGAGCAGCAAAAAGGATGGACAAAGCTGCACGAGGAGGAAAATGTTGGCTTTAAATAAATGTTAAAACTGCAATTAAAGGAGAACCAAGACAATGTAGAAAAACAACTTGTTAGGGTTCTAAAGAACAAGGAAAATTTAGAATATGATGCAGCTGACAATAAGAGATGTTCAATTATAACAGGGTTAAAGGAGACATCCATGCCAGTAAGAATAGTGAGAGAGGATGTTGAACTTGCGGTGGCTAAGGAAATTGTGTCAAACGTATTGGAGGAAAATGTGAAAGCCCAAGAAGAAATTGAAAATATTTATCAACTGGGTAAGTTTGAAGAGGGTGGAGCAAGGCCGATGAAGGTGAAATTTTGATCCCAGGTTACACTAACAGAGTTAATGAACAAGACCTGGCAACTTGCTGGGAAAATATAGTTCAAAACAGTATGGCTGAGAAGGGATACAAATGAGGAGGAGAGGGCAAAGATCAGGAAACTAGTACAAGAGGCCAAGGAAGAAACGAACAGAGAATGGAGGAGGAGAAGGCAAATTCTACTGGGTAGTGATGGACATGAGTATCAAGAAATGGTATCGGCAGAGGGAAGGAGTGAGAAGAATGGTTCGGCAAACTGCGGAAAGAGTCTTAAAATAGTATATGCCAACATTGACTGGTTGAGATGAGCATGTTTAGAGACAAGTGACTTCATAAGGAACGAGGAACCAGATTTGTTGTGCTTGGTGGAGACAAAATTGAGTAAGGAGGTGGAAGCGCAATTGGAAGATGGAAAATATAACCTGTGGAGAAGAGACCGAGACAATAAAGTAGGAAGAGGACTTATGATTGCAGTCATAAAGGAATTGAAAGTATCTAAAGTGGAGAGCAGAAAAAAAAACCCAGAATTGAATTAAATAAGCTTAGAAACTAGTAAAGGAGGAAAATGAGATATTGCCGTGGCATACGTTCCACCAAAAACTAGATTATGGAGAGGTGATGAATATCAAGAAATGTTGAACGACACAACCGGACAACTGGGGAAACTAATGGAGAAAAGTGCTGACTTGATTTTGATGGGTGACTAACTGTAAGGAGTTAAACTGGGAGGAGTGCTCTATAGAAGGAAGTGATGATTCATAGAGTAACAAGTTACTTAACTTAGTAATGAAAAATATGATGACCCAATGGGTTGACCAAGAGACAAGATTCCGAGGAAAGGACACACCCCCAAGACTGAATCTGCTGTTCACAAAGGAGACTGGCATTATTGATAACATGGAATACATGTGTCCATTTGGAAAGAGTGACCATGTGGTACTAGAATTTGAAATAACAGAGGATATTGTGGAACCAAAGGAAGAGAGATAGAAAGGGAAGATACAATTATAGAAAAGCCAAATTTGGGAGATTACAGAAGTTCTTTACTGACTGCAATTGTAGGCCCTTCCACGAGACCAAAAATGTGGAAGAGAAGTGGGACTATTTCTTGTAAAGGCATAATATTGCTGTTGATAAGAATGTACCAAAGATAAAAGGGAAGGAAAACTGGAAGAACGACTGGTTTAATTGAAGATGTGAAGTAGCGAAAAGGAATAGAGATGTTGCATGGAGGAGACTGAGAAGGAAGATGAATAACAGGACAAGGGAAGAATACAAGAGAGCTAGAATTGAGTATTTAAGAATCTGGAGAGAAGAAGAGAGGAATTATGAGAGAGGCATAATAGAAAAATGAAAGAACGAACCAACCAACTAGAAGAGATCGTACTAACAAAGCTGGAAGTGGAGTGATAATTGCCATAAAAAGGAACTTGAATGTATTAAATCTGGATTTAGGAAAACGAACTGCTGAAATTATTAATATGAGTATAGATAACGGATGAGGAAGCAGATTAGACTTTGCTGTGGTTTATGTACCCCCAAAAACCAGATCTTGGAAGAGGGATTGATATCAGCATATGTTGACTGATACAACTAGACAGTTAAGTAAATTAGTGGAGACAAGTGATACATTTGTTTTGATGGGAGACTTTAACTGTTAAGAGGGGAATTGAGGAATATACTGCTCAAGGTAGTGAATCCTCATGGGTAAACGTGTTGTTGAGTCTAGTCATGGATAATATAATGATACAGTGGATGTATAAAGAGACAAGATTCCGTGGTGAAGACACCCCAGCCAGGCTAGACCTAATCTTCACCAAATAAACAGGCATAATCAGCAATCTAGATTACCTGTCACCATTTGCATGAGCAATCATGCAGTACTTGAATTCACAATTGTATAAGAAATTGAGATACCGAACGATGAGAAATATAGGAAAGGAAGATTTGACTTTGCGAAGGCAAATTTTACAGAAGTAAGACAGTACTTTATCAGTTGTAACTGGGAACCATTTGAGCAGGCAAAATGTGTGCAAAGTATATGGAACCATTTTATTGAAATCTATGATACAGCCATTGAAAAGCTTGTGCCAAGGCTAACAGGAAAGAAGACCTGGAAGAAGAACTGGTTTAATAAAAGGTGTGAAATAGCCTAAGGAAATAGAGATGCTGCATGGAACAGATGGAGAAAGGAGATAAATGTTTAAACAGGCAAAAAATACTAGACAGCCAGAAACTAGTATGTGAGAGTTCGAAGGGAAGGGGAAAGGAACTTTGAAAAAGGTAATGTAGAGAAATGTAAAAAGGAACCAACACTGTTTTACAGGTTTGTTAATGGTAAACTAAAGCAAAAGAAAGGAATTGACAAGCTAAGATCAAAAGAAAAAATATACCATAAACCAGATGAACAAACTGAAATTATGAAACTGTGTTTTGAAGGTCTTTACGAGAGAAAAAGAATTTGCGGGAAGAGAGGGTGAAAAGAGGCCTAGTGCTAAGCAGTATAGACGTAGAAAAGCATGAGGTCCTGAAACTGTTGGAGGCACAAGATTTAAGTAAAGCCCCTGGCCCAGTGGTGCAGTGGCTAGCGTGCCTGGCTACGAATCTGCGGGCCCTGGTTCGATCCCGGGCCAGGGCAAGTCGGTGACCAGCCTACCCAGCTGTTCTTACTTCCTTTCGGGGTTGATAAATGGGTACCTGGGGTAACCTGGGGAAGGTAACTGTGGTAACCCGGGAGTCACACTAGCCCTGTATCCCGGGGTAACGGGTTCTCACCCACCACAGGCCCTAAGGGCTAATGCCACGGAGATGAGCACTGCATGCCACGCGCAGCTTAGCGTATGCTCCCATCTTTACCTTACCTTTACCTGGCCCAGACAGAATATCTAACTGGATTCGAAAGAGTGTAAAGACCAATTAGTAGATAAAATACACGACATAATTATGTGCTCATTAACTAGCTGAGTACCAGCTAAATATAATAAAAAGTACACCCACAGCCCAGCTGATTTTTTTAATGTTTTTATTAAAAAGTGAAAAATGAAGAAAACAAAAATGATCACTTCTCAAAAAAAATGGGGGTACTGGAGGGGGTGAGGCACCCTCAGATATCAGCTAATTTAAGGTTCCCGCGCTCCTAGCCCTCAGCTGAGCGTGCAGCATGGCAGATGTACGATGTGTCCAGTTTTCGGGTAGCGGTTATTTTCACACCACCCGAGCATCATGTGTACCTTCATAGTTCATATATACCACGTATGTATCACATAATGTCATAATAAGTCAATTTCAAGTGTGATAAGTTGACATAGTAAAGTTTTCTAAATGAGCACGAGTGGCAGCAGCGCCCTCCCGTCCCGGTAGCCATGGTGACGGGCGGCCATGATGGATTTGTACCCTTTCTATCTGTATCCTTGTGTAGGATGTCCTTTGTCCCTCGGTAATGACTCATGCGCATCACCCGTCCCAACAAGCCTACACAACCCTCCCGAGTTTCACGCTATGCGAGTTTCGTGATTCTCGAGTTTCGCGCCGAGTCCTAAATTCTTACCATCCCGACTTTCACGCATTATCTCCCCGAATTTCGCGCTGCTTCGTACACGTATGGGATACGTCTTCCTACTGCTGGCGTCACGCGCTGCTTTGTACACGTATGGGATACACTTTGTACACGTATGGGATACACTTTGTACACGTATGGGATACGTCTTCCTACTGCTGGCGTCACACGCTGCTTCGTTCACGTATGGGATACACTTCGTACATGATGGGATACGTCTTCATACCGCTGGATTCGCGCGCTGCCTTACCACACAGTACACACTACCACTCATCACCGTCGGTGCTGCCTTACCACACAGTACACACTACCCCTCATCACTGTCGGTGCTGCCTTACCACACAGTACACACTACCACTCATCACCGTCGGTGCTGCCAACACGCAGTGCCGTTGTCAGTGTTGTGTCCTGAACGAGATTGTAGATACCAGGGTGATGTCAGGAAATCAAGGAAGTGGCTCGAAAAAAACTTTTTTTTTAAGACAACAGCCCATCTATTTCCGCTCCGCCCGGTGATCGATAGCGGACGATAGATGGCGCTGTTGGCGGCGGCAATCTGCCGAGCCTCAGACGTGGAACAAACATCACACTGTGAGGCCAGATAGTTTATTTGAATGTCTTATGGTATTTGAAATACTTGTAACAGGTAAGTACTGAGGTACTGAGTACTGAGGAAGTACTACAACATTAGTCTTGGAAGACCCATTAGTATTTTTCTGGTTTTTTTTGGGAAAACGTGAGTTTTAGAAGCCTTAAAAAATGGTACTATGCCTCGCACCGGACTAAATAAGCATTTTTACAGGGTCTATAATACCCGAGTTTCGCGATCCGCGAGTTTCGCGCTATGCCTTCGGAATAAAGTAATGGTGAAACTCGGGAGGGTAGTGTATACTTGAGGGTTGCCACGTATATAAGGCATATCCCATACCAATCTCAAGTCAATAGCTACCATAGAACAGGAGTAAATAAGGTCGCGGCGAAAAAAGTGGATAAGCTCGCGCCTCTAATCCGCCCACCCCCCCTACCTGCACGGCGTGCCCACGCAGTTGCCGGGTACCGCCACTGTTGCCCCACATATCAAGCAGTGCCCCATACCATTTTCAGGCCATTCCTTACCATAGAAGCCGCATACCAGATTTTTACATGGCGGACGCACAGGGTGCGTTGCTGCGACTGGGCGTTGCATAAATACTGGACGCATCACGTGCGTCGCTGGTATCCAGCGGGTTAAGGGAAGGAAAAGTCCCATAAGTTTAGAAAAAATTAAATATAGTCCCGATTTATAAAGGAGGCAGTAAAGAAGACCCATTGAATTATCAACCAGTGTCACTTACCAGTGTTGTAGTCAAATTATGTGAGAAAATGATAAGAGACAAATGGGTTAGGTACCTAGAAGAGATGGAAATATTTCATGCAGCCAATTTTGCTTCAGAGCTGGAAACTCTTGTATCTCCAATTTGCAATGCTTCTATTCCAGAGTAATTTATGTGGTGCAAGAAAGAGACGGATGGTTAGATTGTGTCTACACTATCCTCCCGAGTTTCGCGCTTGCTTTCTTCCGGAGGCATAGCGCGAAACTCGCGTATCACGAAACTCGGGTATTATAAACCCTGTAAAAATGCTTATTTAGTCCGTTTTTTTTTTTTTTTTTTTTTTTTTTTTTTTTTTTTTTGGTGTGTGTGTGTGCCTAAAGCGCCGTTATGCAGTGACCTCCCGGGGTGGGATGGTAGGCCCTGGAGGTTAACTTGAGGGCTGTGTACCTACCATATTTTACAGCTTATAAGACTCACTTTTTCCCCAAAAAGATATCCTGAAAATGCCCCAAGCCCCTGTCCACCCAGCAGTGAATGGGTACTGGGTGTTAGCCTAGGGTTTGTGACCCGCCTCCCGGGGTGGTGGCTTCGGCCAACACTACGTAGAGAAGAGGAGGGAGGAGAGGAGCTTGAGATTGAGCTTGAGTTGGGAGTCACCCAGCAGATGCTGTTTTGGTCTGAGTGAGTGAGCTTGACACATATCTTGTCAGCTGATGGTTGTGTGACAGTGTTATACGACAATAACACTGTCACAATGCCTTCCTCTCTTCTCTCGTCTCCTCCATTACCTCCAGAAACCACAGTACCACACACGTCATGGTTAATCACTTATAAAGGAGTATTTTGTGGTAAATAGTAAGGTAAGGTGCTACTTATTTCGAGGTGTTACCTATCTTATGCGACACCGGCTGTTCCTGTAGAGAAAAACACAAACAAATGGAAAAAAACAAAGCAAAACTACAAGCTATACTAAGCCTATTATAATACTATACTAAGCAGGAAGGAAGGAAGACGTGTCCCGTACGTCTCTTATGGGAGGCGGTAGCAGTGTGGGTAGCGTCAAGATATATGTCAAGCTCGAGCACGAGCTTGACAGACGACCTACAAAGTGATACTAAGCAGAAAAGGTAACAAGAAGAAGAAGAAGTCTCCGAGTGGTGTTCTCTGTGATCCGAGTTCGATCCTTGATGAGGGCTGTAAAATCCATTTAAAATCTTTCTCTGCACTGTTGAGTGGCCTAAGAACACCCACACGCTGCCCATTAGCTCTACCTTCGATTGCGAGTGCATCGGAGGATACAAGGGGCGGCATGAGCCTCTAATCACAGGCGTCACTATAGAAATTCTGTCTGCGTCACCACAGGCGAGGGCCAACCATCACAGCCCTCAAGTTAATCTTCAGGGCCTACCATCCCACTCCTGGAGGTCACTGCCTAACGGCGCTGTAGGCACACACACACACACACACCCAAAAAAAAAAAAAAAAAAAAAAAAAAAAACGCGAAACTCGGGGATATAATGCGCGAAAGTCGGGATGGTAAGAATTTGGGACTCAGCGCGAAACTCGAGGATCGCGAAACTCGCATAGCGTGAAACTCGGGAGGGTAGTGTATTTGGATTTAATAAAAGCGTTTGACAAGGTACCTCATGAAAGACTGTTGTGGAAAATGGAACATGAAATTTTTTCTGAAAGGGAGACAGATGAGAACTGTGATTAAGGACTGTGTTTCGGGGTAGAGGAGTGTATTAAGCGGTGTACCTCAAGGCTCAGTGTTAGCACTGATTATGTTCTTGATCTACATTAACGACATGGCAGATGGATTGAAAAGTTATGTGAGTGTATTTGTGGATGGTAAGATTATGAAAAAGATAGAAAAGGAGGAAGATTGCATATTGCTACAGAAGGATTTGGATAAGATACATGAATGGAATCAGCTGTGGGAAATGGAATTTAATGCAAAAAAGTGCAACATTTTTGCATTTTCAAGAAGTACAGAGGAAACGTTACAGTTACAAATTAGGAAATCAGATTATTATTGAGGCGAGTGAAGAGAAAGACCTCGGAGTAATAATTCAAGACAACTTATCTCCATAGAAACACATTAACAGGAATTAACAGGACAGTTGATGCTACATATAAGCTTGTGATGAATATCAGAATATCTGACATGATGAAGAAATTTATTGTGGCCATGATACAGCCTATACTGGAGTACGCCACAATAGTTTGGGCTCCGCACAAGAGGAAGGATGTAAAGATGATAGAAAGAATACAGAGGGCAGCCACAATGAGTGTTCCTAGCCTGGCAGACCTGACTTATAAGGAGAGGCTGAAGAAATTGGGGTTGCCATCATTGCATTGGAAGAAAGAAGAAAAAGAGGAGACTTGATAGCAATGTATAGAGTTATGTCAGGAATGGAGAGAAATGACAGAGGACATATATGTACGGGACCTATGAGCCACAAGAGGTCATACGAAGAAGCTTAAGAAGACAAGGTGCTTGAAGGACATCAAGAAGTACAGCTTTCCCTATCAGTGCATTGATATGTTGAATAGCCTGGATAATGAAATTATAGATGCCAAAAGTATTCATGTTTTTAAAGCTAAGATTGACCATATGAGACAAGGAGACGGGACCCCACGAGTGTAAATAATTTCCTGTATATCACAACTAGGTAAATACGCAGACACACACACATTAAAAGTCCCCTGATTTATTTGTTTATTTGTATAACTGGTTTGCCATAATAAGTCATTAGTTATTTAAGGGGAGCATCACACAATTTCTTAATTATCAGTGTATTGTCATGATTTTTTTTATGTCAAAATTATGTTCATGCCGAAATAATCCTAGCTCATTTTCAGATCCATAGCTCAATACATAACAGAATTTTTTTTTTTTAAGGAAATGTCACTCTTAATAACATTCTTATCCAATGACTTGCACTGATGAAAAAATTACCAAATATTCATTACAAAATATCCAAACGATTGATATTATAAGAATTTTGAATTTCATTTTTCTTCAGTGTTTAAGATAATTTTTCTTTTTTTGGATTTCGTGAAGGTATTTGTTTACTTATGCAATTATTTACCCAGAATTGAAAAAAAAACGAAAGACCAGAAACTCACATTTGCATTCCTCTTTCCAATGATATATTATTTCTTAAATTCGGTACAATAGTGGCGAAGTTATTAATGAAAAACTGGAAAAAAACAAGTTTTTCAATATCAAGGTTTAAAGGCGCAGTTTAAAAAGTTGTGCGCCCTTTAAACCTCGAGGCTCGGTGAGTCTGAGCAGATGCTGGTTTATTTGTTTACTCTCGCAGCCACGCTCTCTATCACTCTTGAAGTGTTATATGACATATCTGGTATCTGGTCCTCCCTTTTGCAAAAGTGGCGGTGACGGGAAGGTGCTAGCTGTCAGACGCGCATGGACAGTTTGCTGAACTACAGCCAGCATTCTCTCTCTCTGAGCCACTTTATGCCTTGATGTCCTCGGCATGGTAGTGGAGGAGGTAGAGAGCGTGAGGTAGATCAATCCTACGCTGAATAAATGGTAAATGGTCTGGAGGGAGCAGGAATGGTGGAAGGCTGAGAGACGAGCAGCGACACCCGGCCTCTCCCTCTACTCCCTCACTACTGAGGCCTTGAGACGATCCTCTGTCTCACAGAGAGGGACTGAGAGGTGCCAGTTTGCCTATGCCAGTGAATATCATACGAATTTTCCTTACAGATATTTTTCGCGGAAAAAAATCTACCTATGCATATGGCTTGACATTAGTGACGAACGAGGGGGGGGAGAAAATCAGCCATAACTTTAATTTTTGCTGATTTCTGTATAAAATTTTGTCACAAGCTTGCTCAAGTGTTCAACTACGCATTAATTTTTTTCCCACATATTTCAAATTTTTTCTCGGAAATTAACGTGTGACGCTCCCCTTACCCATCTAAGGACAAAATTTGTTGGATATTTAAAGATGAAATCAAGTTTGGTTCCTCGCTAATGAGTTGAAATGCTCATTAACATCTAAAATCTTCATTCTATCTTTAATTTCCATTGTTTAGTTGCAACTTTAATTTTTTTCCAATATTGATTTATTAGTTATGGGAATAATTGAGACTAATATTATTAATAGTAATATACTAATATGCTGGTCCACATGTGGCCCACGTGTTAAACTTTATCCTGTTAATATAATGTATAGCACATTTATGACTCCTTTATTTTTTTTTTCACAGGCCTCAGGCTACGTTTTGGTGCACTTGCAAAACTTTTGCCTTTATAAGAAATCTGAAAAGGGGAAGTCATAACATAACTGTTAGCATACATATAATTTAGATTTCATGTAGGTTTTTCGAATTTAAAATATTTCAGGTGATACGGCTAGCTCATTGACATTGATACGGCAAGACATTGGGGAGCTCACTTCTCACGAGTAGCTCAAGGGCTGGTCATTCTCTTCAGACAGTTTCATCATAATTTTCATATAGTGAAAGGAAAAATTCTTATTAATAGATAGATTGATGATTGTTTTGGGTAGGTGACTGTTATAGATCTGGAATTTAAGTCCTGATGCAGTTTAGGAAGATGCTTGTGGTTAAAGAGGGTGGAATTATGGAATACCATCAGTATTTAAAGTTGCTTTTGACCTAGCAATATAGAAAATTTAAGATAAGAAGAAGCATTCCTTGAGGATACTTTTTTGTCTTATTTATTTAAATTTTTTGATAGTGGGCAGAAAAATGCTTCAGGGAAGAATAGATGAAAAACCAATGTGTGAAAGTGTTTAAGATTGTCATGGAGCTGGTAACCCCTGCCAGTCAGTAGCGTCATTGTCATGGAGCTGGTAACCCCTGCCAGTCAGTAGCGTCATTGTCATGGAGCTGGTAACCCCTGCCAGTCAGTAGCGTCATTGTCATGGAGCTGGTAACCCCTGCCAGTCAGTAGCGTCATTGCCATGGAGCTGGTAACCCCTGCCAGTCAGTAGCGTCATTGCCATGGAGCTGGTAACCCCTGCCAGTCAGTAGCGTCATTGCCATGGAGCTGGTAACCCCTGCCAGTCAGTAGCATCATTGCCATGGAGCTGGTAACCCCTGCCAGTCAGTAGCGTCATTGCCATGAAGCTGGTAACCCCTGCCAGTCAGTAGCGTCATTGCCATGGAGCTGGTAACCCCTGCCAGTCAGTAGCGTCATTGCCATGGAGCTGGTAACCCCTGCCAGTCAGTAGCGTCATTGCCATGGAGCTGGTAACCCCTGCCAGTCAGTAGCGTCATTGTCATGGAGCTGGTAACCCCTGCCAGTCAGTAGCATCATTGCCATGGAGCTGGTAACCCCTGCCAGTCAGTAGCATCATTGCCATGGAGCTGGTAACCCTTGCCAGTCAGTAGCGTCATTGCCATGGAGCTGGTAACCCCTGCCAGTCAGTAGCGTCATGATGGCTGTGCATCTAACAATAGGAAATTATAATTGATTGCAATCATATCCTAATAATTGCACAATGACATGTTTGCAGCATTATCAGCATTAATGAGGCATGAACTAAATACTGATTTATAGTTGATTTTTAACCAGATTATGGGCTTCGTTGACAAACTATTCCTTTAAAAGGCTTCAGATTTTTCAGTATATTTGTAATCGTGCTCAATTTGCTAATTTGTACGGCACATATTTCTCATGAATAGTTTAGGGCAGTAAGTCACATTAAATCTACTTTCGTTTCAATGAGTTCAGAATCACTGAGATAGGAATTTTGATTGGTATATTTCTTAAATTTAAATAAAAATCATGTAAATTTTGTTGCCAAGTTATAGCAGCACATCAGGATGAGCATTGGATCCAATGAAAAATATCCTGGACACTTGAAGGGCCCTGCTGTTTGCATGATGAGACCTTTTTGTTAGGAGAGCTAAGGAGTGGCATCCATTTCAGGGGTCACAGCGATCGTCTCTCTGACTTGGACGTGGATATGACCTACTCCTCCCAGTATGTTGACCAGTTAGTTGCTCCTTTGGCTAGTATTCAAAACAGCCCTCACCTCAGATCACCAGGACTAACATTGACAAATTGTGTTAAAACAAAAACAAATGTTTACTTGCCAGATTCTACAAGAATTTCTTGACTACTGCCTCTTTACATTTTACTTTAGCATAACATTTGCAACTTTGCAGAATTGCCAAAATAATCAAAGCAGTTCATATGAAGGCATTGAATTTATAATTTGCAAAGGTGTGGTGATCTTTTGAGAGGCTGGCACTAGTAACTCACTAGCAGTGATCTTGTAGAGGTTTCTTGGAAAAAGTGGCTGAAAGAGGAATATGATTTACCTTAAAGTTGCAAAATTCACTGAGGCAATAACATTTCTCAGTTTTTAACACTGGAATCAGGATCGCATATAGATTTTCAAGAGCCAAATGTCTTCCTTTTAGAATAAAAAGATATAATTTTTATATCTGAGTCCTGCATTTGTTTGGTAAGCTTCAAAAGGTTATTGCTTGTTCAAAAACACTACACATTTTAATTTTACATGGAAAACAGCATTGAACAATAATGTATTCTGAATCAGGATGCATCTTTTCTTTGTGAAAGTTTCAGGATGAGATCAGATCACGTCAGGCTTCTCTATTAAGAGAAGATAGGAGCAGATTAGGTACTTTGATCTCCCATGCAGGGACAAGAGTAAGGACAGCACATTCATTATCTTGCCCTGATTATATCAACACACCATTTGAACTCATCCCCAAGAAGATAAATGCAGTATACATTCAGTCATTGCATGTGTGATAAAAAATGAAATATACATATATACTAACTCAACCTGACCCAAATTTACTTGTGCAAGTAGATTTTTATACTTGAACACCATAGAATATTTGATGTTCTGATCAAAATATGATTCTTTGACTGCATTTTGTCTGACAATGAGGGACCTTGTATCTTTCTGTTCGGTACTGACAGTTGTAGGTACTAATTTGTTTATAGTTCAGAAATAAGGCTGTGAATAATTTTCACTCAGGTTGAAATCTAAGAGAAAATAGTTGATTAATGGATTTTTGAAATTATAGCAAATACTGATACCTCTTTCAGCTTTATTTTTTCAGTTGAACTAAGATAACTCATCTTTTTGTAGCAATGGCATGGCAGCATTTATAACTGGTTGCTCTAGTATTGTAGTTTTTGTGGTCTAGCATGATAGAGTATTGCACACACAGCTGGTTTGTAGGCACTAACTTGGCAGTCACATGTTAACATTGCATGGATGTAAGAGGTAGAGACAAGAGGTAGCATGGTGCCATAATATGGGATTGAATGTGTACTAGATTCATCTATAATCTTGCATGTGGTACTAATAACTATTTGATTCACTGATATATGAGATATAAGAATATATTATTTCGTATATATATGGTATGTTTAAAATGAAAAATGGTAAAAATTCTCGGAGAGATACAGAAAGACCTCATTGTGTTGAACCTATGTAAGTTGACAACCTCTTCTCTAAGACAAGAAGATATTGCACTGGTTGTGAGAAAATGCAGTAGTAACGCAAGGTGGTGGCTCCTCTATGTAAACATTTTCTTCAATGCTCATATTTTTGTGTGAATCTGACCTCCAAAACTAACAATATCTATAAACTACTTGGTACAATCCGGAAGGTAAAGTTGTGCAGTTAAAATTAGAGACTGTCTTTGTGTGTGTATATTTTTCTTTCTTCTTCTTTCTGTTTGATATCAGATTTGCCCATAATATCTTATGAGGTTAGATGGCTGATGATACGCTTCCAACAATCTCTGTTCATTGCCTCAACTTCTTCAATGCTCAATGCTGCCAGATCCTCTGCAACACACTGCTTCAATGTCATCCTTGGTGTGCCCGGTGGACAGCTACCTGGCACTTCCACTCCAACATACCTGTCAGGGTGGCATGGTTGGTAGAGCCGTGAGCTCGCGTGCAGAGTCCCTGCATTCGGTCAGCGGTTCGAGTCCACCAAGTTCGTCCTGGCGTGGTGGCGCTTTGTATAGTCAATAACCTTGTAGTTGGTACTTGCAAAGTGTCTAGATA
This sequence comes from Chionoecetes opilio, assembly GCA_016584305.1. Lineage (NCBI taxonomy): Eukaryota > Metazoa > Arthropoda > Malacostraca > Decapoda > Majidae > Chionoecetes > Chionoecetes opilio. Next base: position 234,726 of record JACEEZ010003710.1, on the reverse strand, counting down.
GGATCAAAGTATCTTATCTTATCCACTCCAACAGCTCTCCCCAATGCCTCATCACCTTCTCTCCTCTTCATGTACCCAAACCACCTCAGTCTCACATCCTCCAACTTCTTTGCCTCAGCTATCTAACATGTCACTAAGATAG